>CAUYUJ010016590.1:268341-271472 GCA_963575745.1 Prorocentrum cordatum | reverse complement strand
AATGGAGGGCACATATGGGCCTTCCGATTCGGTTGGGATGATGTAATGGGTGGTGATTACCCTGGTGCCATCTGTATCCTGTCTGCCCCTACTTCTCCTGCTCCTGCTCCTGTTCCTGCTCCTCCTCCTCCTCCTCCTCCTCCTCCTCGAGCTCCTTCCACTCCTCCCGACGCTCCTCCTGCGCCTACTGCTCGTGCGCCTCCTCTCCTCCCGCTGCCGCTGCTACCCTTCCCGTTCCTGTCCCCCCTCCCCAAGTCAAGTCAAGTGAATCGTGCCTAGACGGCACGCCGCACATCAGTTGCAGATCGCATGCACACGAGCATATACAACAAAGTGACGCCAACGTCGCTACCTCTCCCTCCCCAGAACTCCGAAATGGTGATTGGTTCACTACCTGGACACCTGGAAATCTAGACCCCCTTCCCCTGGGACCCGCTCTCACCCATGATCAATTGTTTGACGGCGCTTGGAACCTGTGAGGACATCGGAGGCAGACAATCGCCGCACATATCCCGCTATGCTTTGTTCTACAAGTCAAAAAAAGTAGGGGGTTGGGGGTGAGCCGCGTGGTGCGTTCGCGAACCAGCGCATGAAACTCCCATAGGGGTCCCTATCTGGACAATGCGCGCGCCTGGTCCTAGATGCTTTTGCACGTGCTTCTGTGCATTCGCACGCCTGCGCCACGAGATAAATCGTAAGAACAACGAAGAGAAAAGCGGGTCTTACGCACGATGAGCTCGCAACCTTACGCGGTGGCTTACGCGTACCGCCGACGCGGAACCCGACATTGGAAACGACAGCGCTCACGCGCGACCTTACGCGGGCAGCTTAGGCGCGAGTGTCCGCGCAGTCACCAACACGCCACCCTCTCGACCTCGAGTCTGAGGCGTCGTTGGACCTGTGTGGCTCGCATCGTGCTTAAGAACCACATCCCAGAAATAATTCCGAGCACCGAGAACATATCGAAACATTGTCTAACGAGCATCGCCTCCCAGGGCCAGACACGTGAAAACTCTACAGCTTCGGTATTCCCTTGGTGATCAACATTCTTTCTTGCGATCAAAGCTTAAGCAGGTTGGAACATCATAACTTTAGATCTTCTCCTAGGCCTTCTGAGAAGTCTTCTGAGTCTTCGGGGAAGGCTTCAAAAACTGCTCAGAAGACCAGAGGCCGTCCCCGAGCCCTCTGAAAAGGTCTGCCCCCTCTCACTTCCCCAGGGGCGGGCCGCCGATGTCTAGGCCTCGTCGCCCCAAGACCCTGATTCGCATGGGGGGGGGTGTAAACAGGTCCTCAGGAACTCCTCCTCCTCCTCCTCCTCCTTCTCCTCCTCCTCCTCCCTCCTCCCTCCTCCCTCCTCCCTCCTCCTCCTCCTCCTCCTCCTCCTCCTCCTCCTTTTTCTCCTCCTTTTTCTCCTCCTCCTCCTCCTCCTCCTCCTCCTCCTCCTCCTCCTGGACCCCGGGGCCTTCTCCCAGGACGACTTTTCTCGCCCCGAGTCGTCTTCTGACACTCCCGGGGCCCCGTGAGCCGGGAGCGGCCCTCCCTCCTCCCTCCTCCCTCCTCCCTCCTCCCTCCTCCCTCCTCCGTCCAAGAGGGGGGGGTGCAAATCGTGGCCCGCGGCATGTGTGCGGCCCAGGGGGGGGGGCCAGGGACGTAGTAAGGTAAGAAGAGGCGCCACGACATCTGGCGAAATGTCATGGCCCACGCCATGATATCCACCCCCCCCTAGTCATCACCCCCCTCTGCCGCCCCCGGGTGGAGGGCTCCGAGAGCCCGAAAACGGCGAAAAACCTCCGGGACCCGTCTCACTCGGGACCCACTCAGGATCGGCCTCGAAGGGGGCGTCCAAGAGGGGGGAGCGCAAATGCGCGGACCGGGGGGGGGGGGGCAGGAACGTAATGAAATGAGAAGAGGCGCCATGAAATCTTGAAAGATACCATGGCCCACGCCATGATTTCCCCCCTAGTCTTAAGTCGGGCATATCATATCCCCCTACAGACCGTTTTTCCTCGAAAAGTCAAACATACAAAAAGAATCCAAATCTAACCCAAAATAATTTAAAGAAATCGTCCCACTACTACTACTTCGTGACTATTTTTGAATCTTCCCCCCTGTAGAGGACTTCACCCTAGTCGTCCCCCCCCTCTTTGCCGCCCCCGACCCACTTCCCCCGTGGCGACGAAATCAGGTGAGTGTCGTTTAACCGATCCCCATCCCCAGCGGCGTGGCCTGGCCCCTCTGGCCGATGTACCCCCCTAGATGAGGATACAGGCCGTTCCCTTCGGGTTGCGAGGGGTGTACCCCCACCTGGGGTGGTGGTCTGGTGGGGGTCTCGAAAGGGGATGGGGATGGGGATGGGGAGCGGCTAAACGATACCGATCTGGGGCCCGCGCCCGCGAGACCTGCGGCCGGGGCAGCGCCAGCTGCGCCGCCGCCGGGCGCCGATGCGGGCGCCGAGACGGCCGCTGCAGGGAGCGCGCTCGCCGCCGTGGCCGCCGCCGCGGCAGAGATGGGGCCCGTCGCAGCTCGCACCTGTCGAGCGCAGTCGGAAGTGAAATTAGCGGCGAGCGAGGGGGGGGAAGCGAGAAGGAGAAGGCCTTCTGAGAAGGCGGCGGGGCTTCTCACAAGCCCTCGCGCCCTCTGAGAAGTTGTCCTTGTCTTCGGGGAAAGCTTAGACAACTTCTCAGAAGGCCAGGAGACTTCCCTGAACTCTGAGAAGGCCTGCCCCTTCCCACTTCCCCCCCTCGCTCGCCGCCGATGAAAGTAAGGACGCGCGATGTGGATGCAGGGGCCTTGGGCGCCCATGCCGAAGCCTCTCGAGCGGGGCTGGCAATTCGAAATGGGCCGAGGATGGACCAGGGATGGCCCGAGAGGCAGGGATGCAAGGGCACCCCTGGGAAATCGATCGTCCTTGTTATCAATGTTGACTGTAGGGGGTCGGCTGTAGAAAATATGTCTCCCCCAAAAATGCTCCCGCCGAAAACACGGAGAACACGTGGAATGCTCTGTAGATCTACGGAACCATGTACCTGCTTTAGGTAGATTCGACGAGAACACTCGATAATGGGATACATAAATTCTGTAGTCGATCCCCTACTCAAACCTTTCGGGGGCGTCCAATTCATTCGGCCACA
>CAUYUJ010016590.1:250841-265841 GCA_963575745.1 Prorocentrum cordatum | reverse complement strand
GCCAATTTTCCTTGATCCTTGTTTGCACTGCTATGAATGTGCCCTCCGAGAGTGAACCTACATCGATGTCGACTGGACCCCGCCTCGGAAATCATGAATGGACGGGGGTGGACGATGCACTTCCTCGGCTTCGCTCGTTCGGGGGGCGGATGGGACGGCATAAAGCAAGCAAGTCCCGAGGGAAACAACTCCTGGAACCGAGTGCCTCCCCCCAAAACCAACTCTTTATCCTAAGTCGTTCTCTGGCAAGCCTGAAGCCCGTGGAGAGCCCCGAGAGGCCAAAAACGCTGACAAATCTCAGGACCCGCTTCCTTCAAGACCCGTTTGCTTCATGGCGAGTGGGGGGCCAGCCCTCCAAGCAGCCGGCACCTTGGCCGGGGCTGCCGCGGCGTGAATGTCCAGGCGGTAAGAGCCCTGCTCGTCGCCGTTGTGGCCGAGGACCACTGCGGGCACCCACCTGAGCCAGGAGGGCCAACGGCCAAGCCTATAGGGAGCAAATCCCTGGATGCCTTCAAGCTGCTCATGGTGGGCTTGTTTTCCACCACCACCACCACCACCATAAGTTGGAGGGGGAGGGGGTCCTCCTCCTTCTCCTCCTCCTCCTCCTCCTCCTCTTCTTCCTCCTCCTCATCCTCCACCTTCTTCTTCCCTCTAAATTTGGTGGTGGTGGAAAGCAGGCCCATCAACCCAGCCCGACCAGGCGGCCACTGGGCCGAAACAGGCCTCTTACTGGGCTCAGGACTAGGTCGCACTCAAAAGCCAGGCGAATCGTGACTCAGCAGGATCATGCCGAATCAGGCCGGTCTTGGACCACGGATATACCAGCGCCGAGATTTGCACCCCAACGAAAAATGACGACGCTTCCATGGGTCCCCCCCGACCGCATACTTGGGCGTCGAGCTCACAGACGATCTCCCACGCCATTGGCACTTTTTTTTACCATCCATAGGGAGCCCAACGGCGAGAACGGGTGACAACAGAGCGCGGAGACGCCGGAAGAGGAGGACGAGGAGGAGGAGGAGGAGGAGGACCGAGGAGGCACAGCAGCGCGCCCCGGCGAGCGCGTGGACTGGCAGCCGCCTAGGGCGACGGCCCCGCGCAACTAATTGCATCTAATTAGTCTGGCGCGCCCGGGCGCTCCAGCAGGCGCCGTCGCACAGCCGCCCGCCACGCCGCCTCGCGGCCCCCGGCCCGCGGGGCATCCAGGAGCAGCAGGCCAGCCGCCCGCGGGGGCAGGAGCGGCGCCCATCCGCTGCGCGGACGGCACGCGAGGCGCTCCCAGCGCGGGGCCCAGCACCCGCACGCCATGCAGGCCACCCAAGCGGGCCCTTGGGAGGCGACGTGCCCCCGCCAGGCGCTGCCGGCGAAAAGCACCCTCGCCGCGGCGGCCGCCCCTGGGCCCGGCGCCGCGCGCGCTGGCCCCGCCCCGCCTGCGGGGCCGCCGCGGCCACCACCGCAGCGTCGTCCGCCACGCGGGGCACGCGGCGGCGACGATGCCCCGCCTGCGTCCAGCGCCGCCGCACACGCGGGCCTCCAGGGCGGTGCCCGTGGTTAGCCTTGAGCGCCGCGAGCTCCACCGCGGCAAGCACACGCTGTACGGCAGCGAGCGCGACCAGCTGCCGCTCGCGCTCCTGACGCAGCGCCGGCGGAGGCAGCCGGGCCTCGGCAGCCACCCCCGCGAGGCGGTCCGCCGCGGCGTTGCCGGAGCGGTCGTCAGGCGACACGCCCCGTTCCTGCGCCTCCGCGGCGTCAAGGTGCCCCTTGACCCATCTCGCGGCCAGCGCGCCGCTGCGGCAGTGAGGAACGATCAACTCCCACAGGTCAGCGTGGGCCCAGTCCTCGGGGGACGCCCCTGCCCTGATCGCCGCAACGCCGTTGCTGACGAATCGGGAGTCGGTCACTACCTCGACGGCCCCGCCTGCCAGGCTGACGGCATGCACCGCTGCTGTGAGCTCGGCGCGCTGCGCGGTCTGCGCGCCGTCGACCGGCCCATGGTGCTCCTGGCGGCCCGCGCCCTGGTCCAGCACCACTCCCCACCCTGCCCTGGCGAGGAGGGGGTCAGTGGGGTGCGCGCAGCCGCCGTCCGTCCAAGCGCGCGCCCGGGCTGGCTCGGCGGCAGGGGCCAGCAGGGCTGGGCGCGGCAGCGGCCATTGCGCCTGGTCCGCCAGTGCAGCCAGCTGCGGGTGCTGGGGCAACACCCCGGTGAGCGACGACTGGGCCGGCAGCCGCGCGCGGGCCGCGGCGCGCGTGAGGCCCTCAGGGACCAGCGCGGCGGCGCGCGCGGGTTCCCAGCAGGGACACGCCCAGAAGCGGTGCTCGAAGTCGTCGCGAGCCGCGCCGCAGTGCGGGCATGCTGCAGGGCGCCCCCATTTCGCCGCCACCGCCTCCGTGACGACGTTGCCGGCGAGCACGGCGCGGAGGGCCCCGGCGGCGTCGGCCGCCAGTTCCCCGCTTTCGAGGAGCCGCCGGGTGGCCCACCTGTCGACTCCAGCGTCCAAGTGCTGAAAGCCGGCGCGCCGGCTGGCCACCTCGCGGGCCTCGCGGGCCGCCCAAGCCCGGAGGAGCACCGCGCGCGTGTCGGGCAGGGCGCGGTCAGCCGGGCGCCAGCCGCCAGGCGAGGTGGCCACTCCAGTCCAGCACTCGACATCGGCCCCAAGCTGCAGCTCCGCCAAGCTCCGGGTCGCCGCGAGGACGCCGAACACGATCTCTGCGGCCGCCCGGAAACCGCCCCGGCAGACGGCGCGCCGCGCGGCGGCGCGAAGCCCGGCCAACTCGCGCGCTGGGGGGCGCCCGCAGGCCGCGCCATAGAGGCCCGCGGCAGTGCCCGCGGCGGCCCCCAACAAGCAGCGCTGGCGAAAACTGACGGGCAGCCGGCCGAGTCTGGCAAATCGGCCCTGCGCGACGACCAGCCGGCCAGCGGAGACGGCGCAGCGGCGCGCCCTGCTGGCAGTCGCGATGACCCCGAGGTCCTTGAAATCCGCACGCGCCTGGATGCCCGGGGACTGCTCCTTCAGCCATCTTCGCAACGCCTGGCGGCTTGCGAATTGGCGACTTTTCGTCCGGTTGAGCCGCCACCCCATTGCCGTCTCGAAGGCGTCTGTCACGCGCAGCGCCTGCTCGAACTCCTCCGCCGCCTCGTCAACGCGGTCGTCGGCCACGCGGGCCCAGAGGGTGAAGTCGTCGACATGCTCCCGTTGGCGAAGCAGCTCGCCCGACCTCGCGGCACGTCGGGCCCAGGGCCGGGCCAGGACACCCAGCACGAATGCGGCGAGCGGACAACCTGGCAGCAGGCCGCGCGAAGGCGCCCAGGGCTCCCCGATGGCGCTGTCGACGCGCACCCGGCGGCAGGCTCCGTAAGCGCGCAGGGCTGGGCGAGCGAGCCACGGTGGGACACCCGCCCGCGCCAGCAGAACCGGGAGCGTGCCCAAGTCCACCTGGTCGTACGCCTTGCTCCAATCGAGGGCTGCGCCGACGACCTCCTCGGACAGGGCGTCGGCGGACTCGAGTTCCAAGGCCAACTCCCACGCCTGCTCGTCTGCGCCGCGGCGCCAGGAATCCCCTTCCCAAGCACAGCGCCACTGCGCGAAGAGGCGGGCGCGCCCGGCCGCCCAAAGCCGACGCAGAATCGGAAGGAGCCAGATCGGCCGGCGCTCCAGCGGGCCCTGGCCGCCCCCAGGCTTTGGGGGCAGCAGGCCCTCCGCCTCGGCGAGCTCGCGCGGCCACTCGCCGCGGGCCTCCACCTCCTCGAACAGGTCGGCGATCCATCCGTGCAGCTCGGCAGGCAGCAACCGGAGCTCGCTGGCAGCCCAAGCGTCGAGCCCCGGCTGCTTCCGCTCTGGCATCCGCCGCAGCAGCCAGCCGACCACCCCTGCTGTCCATGGGGTCCGGTCGGGGAATGGCGGCAGACCATCGAGCTCCTGCAGCCACTCCTCCGCGACCGGCGGTGCGGGCGGGGCCTGCCAGATCGCCTTCCAGGGCCCCTCGAAGCACCGCAGGCGCGCCGCAGGGCCGCCCTGCAAGGCCAGCAACCACGGGCGGCTGCCGGGAGCTTCTCCGCCAACCCCGCCAGCAGGCACGAGCTCAGCTTCGATGCTACCGCCGCCGCGGATCCAACGATACAACCGCCCCTGGCGGTTCGCGAGCGAATCCTCCACCCAGCGGTGCCACTCAGTCTGCCGGCGCGATCGCGCCGCCGCGCGCGCCTGCTGCCAGGCCGCTTCAGCGCGCACCGCCATCGCCTCGGGGACCGGGGCGTCAAGCTGCAGCGCCGCCATCGCTGGGGCCCAATCCGCACAGGCGGCATCAGCAGAACGGAGCGCCTGAACGGTTGCCGCCGAAGCCTGCCGGGCGGGGGCAGTAGTGCGTCCCAGCGTCATCCGAAGGTTGCGGAGACGCCGGAGCCGCAGCAGCGCCGCGTCCGCAGCAGCGTCGGCGGCCTCCCCTCCCCCGCCAGTGGCGGGAGGGCGCTCGGCGCGCATGGCCGACGCTGCATGGGGGCGCGCCAGGGTGGCCGTGAGGCCCATGCGCCAGGCGAGCCAGAGTCGCATCGCCCCGCCGAGCTGATGCCAAGCCTCGTCAAAGTTGTGGTCCGCAAGTGCCTGCCGGAAGCCTCCCTCGAAGCGGCCCTGAACAGCGGCCGTGGCGACCCGGGCGGTTGTTGGTGACCAGCCCTCACCTGCCGGCCCATCCAACGCTGGCACTGGTTGGCGAAGCCTCGCAGGTGCTGGGGCCTGCACGCGCAGCTCGACGAGCAGGGCCGCGTGCATCGCCAGCCCGAGGTCCCACCGCAGGCCTACCGAGCGGACCATGCCCAGCGCGGCGGGGCTCGCCAGCACGTGGTCGATCCGCGAGGGGCTGCCGCTGGAAGGGATGCAAGTAGGCCCGAACGCGGCCAGCAAATCCCTCCAGCCAGCCAGGCCGAGCAGCGCGTCGAGCCCGACCTCCGACAGGCTGCAGTTGAAGTCTCCAACCATGAAGGCTGGGACGTCCCCGAGGCCACGGAGCCACTCCAAGCCCTCCAGGATGAGGTCCGCGTTCCGCTCGGAGTCCGGCCGGCCGCCCGCGTACCCATAGCAGTTCATGACATGAACTGCCCTGGCACCGCCAAAATGCATGGCGAAATGCTGCAAGCGCCCAGGGTGCCTGCCGGACACCCCCACCGGCTCGGCTCCGCGAGCCGCGCACACACCTGGTCGACTTGCCGCGGCCAGCAAGGACGTGCCGCTGCTGCACGGCCCCACGTGCAGCTGCATACCTCGCCCCCGGGCGTCGGCAACCGCAGCATCCGCGTCCGCGGCAGGGATGCGGGCCTCCTGCACGCACCACGCGTCGGCCCCAGCGGCGAGCAGCCCGCGCCAGCTAGCGCTCCAGCGGGTGACGTTCGCCACGAGCACTGTGGCGGTCAGCGGCGGCTGCTGGGCCGAGGGCCCGGGCTGCGACGCCTCGCCCACACGGACGCCTCGCCACGGCCACCCGCGCCATCGGGCCGTCGCACTGCGCCCAGCCACGCTCAGGCACCACCGCCAGCCGCGCCCCGCTCGGCACTCCGCGAGCGCCGTCGCCTGGCCGGGCTGGCCGGCGGCGTCGAGGAGGCTCGCGGCCGGCCCATGCACTCCCGGAGCGTGACCTGCCGCCTGGCTTCCGCAGCGTGGTGGGCTGCAGCCAGGTCGCGCCAATTCCTTGGCGCGCCGCCGCCGCCCTCCGTAGCGCCGGAGGCGCCGGTCCCCGGCGGCAAGCCGCCAGGAATAGCAGCCACCGCAGCGCCCAAACCCCCCGGCGGCACAGCAGCGGCGATGGCACCGGCTGGCGGCGGAGCGACGGGAGCAGCGGGAGCGCCAGCGTGTGCGGCCCCAGCGACGGCGGGGGCAGCGGCATGCACGGAGGCGGCGGGCGCTGCCGCGGCCGCCGCCGCACCAGCGGCAGGGGCCCCCGCACCGGCCCCACGCACCGCGGCAGCAACCAGCGCGCGGAGATGCTCGACGAGCGCCGCGGCCTCGCCTCCGGCGCCTCCGGCGCCTCCGGCGCCGCCTCCATGCGGCAGCAACCTGGAAGTCGCGGCCGCCAGCGTGTCGAAAGCTGCGGCGACCCCAGCCTCGGAGAGGTCCGCAGCCGGAGGTGCACGTGCAGGAGCCGCCTCCGCCTGCACCGCCATCAGCGCAGCATCGGCCTGGCGCAATGCCTCCTGCGCCTTGGCCGCCTCGGCCTCGAAGTGCATGACGGCACGATGCGCCTGCATCAAGTCCTCGCTGATCGACTTGAGCTTGGACGCCGCTGCCTTCTGCGAGTCCGTGGCGGCCTGGACGCGGACCGCCCAAGGCCGCGATGCCTGGGCAGCTTGCTCCAAGGCGTGGATCTGCCGGTCGCACTCCGACACATCCGCCGCCGCCCCATAGCGCTGGGCTGCCGTACGCCGGTCGCGCCAGTACCGGATTTCCGTCTGCGCGGTGCTCAGCTCGGCCACCGAGGCGTCCGGCGAGCTGCCAGGCTCCGAGGGCGGCATCGGCACATCGCCAGGCGGCGCCGCAGACCCCGGGGGCGAAGGCAACATGCGCTGCACCACGGCCGCGTAGGAGTCCTCGCCATGCGGTTGTCCACCACCACCGCGCTGGCGGTGCTGTCCAGCAGGCACGTCAGGCCTGGCCCACGCCATTGGCACACTTTCCTGGTGCAGACCTCGCGAGCGGCGAACGTATCCGTATCCGCATCCGCGCCCTCGCGGTTTGGATTCCGGGGCGCGATCCCGCGGATGAACGGTCGCACGGACACATTCCGCGCAAGGCATCCGCGAACAAGAACGCCCCGCATTCCGCGGGGTCGCGGCCCAGGGGCCGCGCCCACGAGGCAGCGGGCACAGGTATGCTTTTCGCCCATGGGGGCCCTCACGCGAATGGAGGCCACGAGTCGTCAGCAAACCTTCGGGGATCTTCTAACCCGGGTCAATCCAGACCCGGGTCACTCAAGCTTTGCAGAATCCTGCAAGATCCTGCAAAATCCTGCACTCAAACCCCGGTCAATGTGAGGGATCCTGCAAAGATCCTGCAGGATCCTGCTCCCAAGCCCGGGTCAGTGCGCCCCGGGCCCTGCAGGATCCTGCAAGGTCGGGCGCCCTGGCTGACCCTCGTTTGCACTGACCCCCGTCTCAAGGCTCCTGAAACCTCGTTGCCGCCGTGGCCCCCTGTAAGGCCCAGGAGGCCCAAAGTCGAGTCGGACTCTCTGTGGACCCAGGGGCCCAGCCAGGCACGACTCGTGCTCCGTGGGCAACTCTTCGACATCCACATCCACAGCCAAGGACAACGTTTTTTGACGATGCCGTGTTGCTTTCGTGCTCCTTCACTCTGTCTCCGCTGAGCCTCTGCTGCGCAACGAAACCAAAACGAAAACGGTCCACTGAATGTCCAAGTACCGTCTAGCTCGAACCCTGGCAAAGGACCCCAATCAGATGAGGCAAATAGAACTTGAGATCGGCTGTGACCGATTTCCTTTTGTGGCCAGGATGAGTCCCTCGCCCGATCTCGTCCAAGTTTCACTTCGCTCAGGCGGTCTCTCGAGACACTACATTGCAGGACGTCGCAACTGGCCGCCTGAGGGAGGCGAAAGACGAGGGAGACAATAAGAACGGCAAAGAGGGCTGGGAGGGGAAAGCGTGGTGGGCGAAGGTGGCAGCGCAGACGAGGAGAGAGAGACCGGTGAGGAGACGTGGGGACGAACCGGGGGGCAGGGAGAACGAGACGGAGGACAAGGGCGAGAAGGACGGCGAAGAGAAGGGGGACGAGGAGCACAAGGGATCGGCCCGAACAGGGTTTGTTTCATTTTCGTGTTGTTTTCGGTTCTCCCCCTCGTTTTGTCTTCGATCGGTCTTTGCTGCAAAACGACATCGAAACGAACACGGCCCAAGGTATCAGCAAAGCACCGTTCAGGTCGAGCCCTGAGGAGTACGAGGGGAAGGGCGTGGAAGAAGCGGGGGTGAAACGCTTCGTGGGAACCCTGGGGGCACGATGAAGCACTGTTCCTCTCTTCTGGGCTTAGTGGGCCCTGGAAACCACAAAACTGTTTTTTGACCCGCTCGCTTTTGCAATCTGTTTTGCTGGTTCCAATGCCGTTTTTGTTTCCGA
Organism: Prorocentrum cordatum; assembly: GCA_963575745.1. Classification (NCBI taxonomy): domain Eukaryota; class Dinophyceae; order Prorocentrales; family Prorocentraceae; genus Prorocentrum; species Prorocentrum cordatum. Next base: position 257,730 of record CAUYUJ010016590.1, on the reverse strand, counting down.
TTCCGTCGCCGTGTGTTAACCAATTCCGGCTCCGGTTCCAATTCTGGAGCCGTTCTTCCAACTTTCCATGTCGAAGACATATGTTCCGGAAACGTTGACAACAAACGCCCTGGCGCTTCCGAGGCCCACTGAGATCAAGTATTGCTTCTCTCTCCGGGGCTCGTGGGACGCTTCTTTGAGGCCTCAACGAGCTCCCCCTGCAGGAGAAGACCGTATGCACGTACACCTCAGGAGCTCCGCGCGGACTTGTTGGATCGGCGGTGGACCCCTCCTCCCTGGCGCGCGGAGCGGCCAGGGGCGGCGCCGGAGGCGCCACCAGGGGGACCCCGCAGCGAAAGAAAACCAAATACTTAAGAAAAGCCGTCCAAGCTGGAAGACGCTTGCTGGGGGTCCTTCCGTGCGAGGACGGCACCCGTGCACCGTACCATGTTGGACTCCCGTGAGGCCCCGCTCCAGCGCTGTGCGGTGCACAGTCGTTCGGTTCTATTATGGGCCGGGAAGACAGTGCACCACAGCCATACCATTCCTGGGCCGAGGATCGACGACGCCTCGAGAGACGCCACCGCGGCACGGTGCACACGTGTCGTCCGTGGAGTCAGGATCCTCGCGGGTGCGCCTCGCAGAGACTTCTGGGCGCCCCATTGGGGGGCTGCCTGGGGTCTTCTTGGGCTGCCTGGCCGTGTCCCCATTGGGGGCTGCGCGGGTCCCCTGGAGCGGTCCTGGCGCCCCATGGGGCAGTCCTGGGCCTCACGGGAGACTCTCTTGGGACGTCTTGGGGCGCTCTTGGGTCGCTTCAGGTCGGACTACGTATGGAACAGAGATCCGCAACCGTTCACCCGGGCGCGTTGAGCCGTGGGAGAATGCCAAGTGCTGTCTGTCTGGTAGGGTTTCCGCGGTTCTTCGAAGGCCCCTCCTCCTCTCCTCAGAAAGCTGCAAGGGCCCCCTGGGCTGTCCGACGCATCCCTGGAGCTCTCCAAGGCTCTCCACGGCTTCCGAGACGGCGAAGGTAGGCCACCCAGGCCGCCAAGATGGCCAACATTGTTTTGAAAGCCATGGACAGATCGGCCCAAAACGTCTAGAGAGGCCAAAGGGAGCCCAAGAGGCTTCCAAGACAGCAAGGAGAATGCCAAGATGTCTCCCAGGAAGGGCAATACCATTCAAACGCCTGAGGGAGGTCCTCGGATTTCTGATTACGGTGGGTTTCCTGGGCTTCTCGGCGCACGATGGCTGCATGAGGCACTCGGAGCCCAAACAAGTTCTCGAAGGCCCAACGAGCCCGATGAGGGCCCCAACAGACCCCTGAGGCAGCCTCCAGAGAACCACCAGACAAGCTCCACAACTGTCCCGTAGGTACCCAAGGCAGCACAAGTCGGCCCCAGAAAACACCATGAGAGGCCCTCCATGACTAGTCGTCTTAGGTAGGGCCTGTCCTCCTACAGGGGGATGTTGGACGAAACATTGAACATGCTCAGCACATGTTTCCCAGATGCCCAAGAATATACAGACACATCGTCCTCTAACTGTTTTTGACTATCTTTGAATAGTAAGGGACACGCCCGACCTAACACAAGTCGGCCCCGAAGGCACTTTGAGAGGCCCTCCATGGCATAGTCCTTCAGGGCGATGCTAGAAGTGTTGTCGCAACACAGCAGTCACGGTGGCGGACCTTGTAGGAGGCGGCTAGAGTTAAGTCGGGCCTGTCACCCTACAAAGGGGATGTTGGACGAAACATAAAACATAGTCGAAACATACTCCAACATGGTCAACAAATGCTCCAAACAGTCGTCCCAAGACTATTTTTCTCATGTTGAACATCCCCCTGTAGAGGGACACTCCCGACTTAATCGCAGCAAGTGGCTGGAGAACATGCTGAAACGATGCCAGAGCTGGTGCGCTTGTCTTGAATAGGGACCGACCGTTCGAGCATTTCTTAGAGGCCTCCTAAATGTGGTCGGAATAGATGGGGTCGGAGGATCGCGCCGCATCGACGACACATCGGAGATGCATCGGCGATGCATCGGCGCAGTCGGCGGTGAAACTCGGGCCCCATATCGAGCCGCATCGGCGATGCATCGGCGATGCAGCGCGATCTTCCGACCCCATCTACTCCGACCCCATCTAGGAGGTCTGGATTTCTATTGGCCTGCCAAGAAACGTTCGTAGAAGCCCAAAATGTCCTAAGGACAAAAATGATGCCCTCAGAATGCAACCGCGATGTGCTCAAACGAGACAGTCCCAGCCAGAAATGCTCTAAGAACATCCAGAGGAAACCGCCGAAGGTTCTTAGAGCACTCTGTGGTAGGCCTACAGGCACGCCCGGACGCCTGGCCACTGCTGGATTGCCTGCTATTTGCGCAGCCTGGGGCCTTTACGAGGAGGAGGAGGGGGAGGAGGATTGTTTTGGATTTGCACGCGGGTGATCGACTGCCGAACGCTCCTGCCCGTGGCGCCGAGGCGACGAGCGATGGGCCCGAGGGGGGCCGAAAGAAACGAGGGACGGAGACCCAGGACCCAGACAACGCCGAGCGAGGGCCACGACCGAAGAAAACAGGGGCACGAAAAATCGAAGGCAAGAAGAAAGTCAAAGCGATGCTGGAAAGGCCTGGGGGGGTTAAATTTAAACTCCTGTGCAGAGGGCTTCAGCACGCAGCCTCAACCTCCCTCAGGCTGCCAGCACGCAAAGAGAGACAAGACAGATTGGAGAGGTACCTCTGAAGCCTGCCTTCTTACAACTATCATCATAAAACCTCCACAACCCGAACGCGAGAGAGACCTGGATAGCCGACATACTCAGCGCAAGGGCGTGGAGGAGACGGGGAGGTGGCTCAGGAAAATCATCAATGAGGCGGCCTAAAGAGAGACTTAAGACATCCTCCCATCCACTCTCGTACGTCGTCGCCATCCCACCCCCGCCCGCAGCTACAGAGCACACAGCAGGAGGTGGAGGAAGGATCTGCCTCAGACCGCGCGTTTGCCGCGGTATCGAACGCGGTCGGACGCATCGCAGGGCTCAGAGAGGCGGAACGAGTTCGGGGCGAACGCGAACGGGATCGCAGGGATCACGTAGTCGCCCGTCGCAAAGATGTTCGCGTCGTGGGTCGCCGTGCCGAGGGACCCGGGTCCACTACCGCGGCCGTCAGGAATAGTGGCCGTGCAGAGGCACGGCTGGTAGATGGTAACGGTGAACGTCGACATCACGTCGTAGGTGCCGACGCCATCACCCTGAGTATCGTCATCATGGGGCAGATTTGCACGAACAGGAGCTTCACCCAGTCGAGCTTCGGAGGGAAGCGCGGCATCGCCGACATTATCAGCAGAGACCACACCATCGGCACGATGAGGAACTGGATGGACAGCTCCCAGGGCCTCCTCTGGAGGCGGTGATGTCGAAACCTTCGGTGAAGGGGCAGCCGACGTGGGAGCAGTCATCAATGTCGAAGTAGCCGTCAATGCAGGCGAAGAAAACAGTGAGGCCGAAGTCGCAGTCTTCAACGAAGTATCTGAAGGCTGTGATCCCGTAGCCTGCAAACCCGTAGAACATGGCGTTCCGCCCACCTCCATCATCACAGAGTCCAGGAAGCTGGTAGCGGAAACGCACGTGACATGACGGGTCAGGTTGTAGGCGTGGCCCAGGCGGGCAAGCTTGTGCGCAGTGCCGGTTGTAATACGACCAGCTCGGCGAAGAACACGACCCGCTTGCTCGAGACCTTCGAAGTGCGTGCCAGCAACTAACGAAAGCCGTCGGATCAACTCCCCATGAAGATCAGCAATGATCGTGTGTGGAGCAGCAGACATCACGGAGAGAATGGGGAAACCTTACAGGCGTGCCGCGTGCCAGTCGCTGGCAGGGCCAGCCACCTTGAGCCAAACATGGCTACGGAAGAGGGGGAGGAGGAGGAGGACGAGGAGGAGGAGGACGAGGAGGAGGACGAGGAGGGGGAGGACGAGGAGTCCCAGCACTCGGAGGAGGACGAGGAGGAGGGGGAGGAGGAAGAGTCCCATTCCCCGGGACTGGCTCTCATCCCGAAGCGGCATCTGAAGGTCCCAGGGACAGGCAGGGGCCCCTGGAGGCAAAAGACTGTCAAAGACCTCCCGTCGTGACTTCCTCAACCAGTGGAAGGTTGGCTTTCGGTCATGACTCGGGCTCCCAGCGGACGTTCGGGACGATCTGGGCACCCCCGGAACGCTCTCGACGGGGTGCAGCTGCTGGAACGCATCCCGAAGCTGGGAAACCGCCGCGGCCCGATGAAGACGCCCGAAAACTTTGAACCTCGAACCTCTAACCTTCGCAACGAGCCAGAACCCTCTCGGAGCCGCGAGGAGGCCGAGCGAGCACAACCGCTCTGACCACCACGCGCCTTCTTTGGCGGCGCGCATATGTCGGCTACACGTAAGTAAGAGTGACCCTGGGTAAGAGTGACCTTTGGTGCGCGACTTTTGGGGGGCCGCGGGGGGGCCTAACACAAGTGCACAAGACGCCTCTGCCGCCTCGCGTTCGGCGATCGGGGGACCCCAATGGGCCCGCACCAAAGGTCACTCCGGCGAAGGGTCACTCTTACGTGCAGTCGAATATGGGGGGTAGGGGGAGGGGGGGAGGTTTCTCAGAAGGAGACTGCTTCTTCGACGGCGCCGGCCCTACATCGCCAGATAAGATCCGAGCCTTCCTCTCCCCCTACCCCCCCCCCCCCGAGCGTGGCCAATTCTGACCCCCCTGGCAGGCACCTGCCAACTGTCTGGCTGAGGTACTCCACCCTGCAACCCACGGCGAATAGCTCCAGCGCCTGCCCGTGCCCTACTCGGACAGCCGCACATGATGGTGTCAGGCAGCGGTGACAGGCTCCCTCGCGCTGTGAAACAAAATACGGCTGGATGTTGTTGTTCTATATGTTCGGCCTCTGGGGGCCATCGCCGGGCCGGGGGATTGCCAAAGAAACGACTCAGGAGGAAAAACCAGTCCCAGGGAACGAGTCGAGACGCTTGGGGTCGACGCCACGAACAAAACCATTCAGTGGGATCGGACGAGGAGGAGGCGGAGGAACGCAGCAAGCCTGGCCCTCCTGTCCGCCCAACGCAATAAGAAGGAGAAGGCGGCGGCGGAGAAGGAGCCGGAGCGAATGGCGGCAGGTCGGACGAAGGGTGAGGCACGGAAGCGCCTGGGGTAGAGGGCGAGAAGTCCGCGACCGCCCTCGGAACATAAAAAAAGAGGTACGGCATATCTGCATCGATGTACGTATATCCTGGAAGATGTCCATCAAGGAAAAAACGCGGGGGGATCGATTGGCAAAATGGCTTCCGAATCTTCAATTTCCGCTTAGCTTCGGCTCCGTTTGGCCCGTCGACCGTCAAGGCGCGCGCCTGAGAAGGGCGGGGGGGAACAATTAAGAAGATAATTTCCAGGCCCAAGGCCGGTTTTTCTAGACATCATCCTGGGCGCCTCCGCGTGAATACGATCCCACAATCACCTTTCGTTCCTGGTCCATTCTTGATGGTCCCGTGAAACTACCCGAAAACCGAAATCTGGGGAAACGTGAAGGTCTACAAAATCAGATCGCCAGAAAAACTAGCCGAAAACCGAAATCTGGGGAAAAGTGAAGGTCTACAAACTCAGATCGCCTCGGGGGAGATCCGGCGTCGCCATTCGCTTCGAGACGCGGGGCCCCGAGCTCTCGATCGCTTCCCGCCCCCGAGGAGCGGAGACGATGAGAAACCTCCGTCGCGATGTTTCGAGACGCCAGATGTGTGCGTCGCCGGAGATCTGGGGACGTTTCCGTGGCAACCCATGGGAGCCTCCAGTACCATCTTGCTGGCTCTTGCGAATCGTCGCTGGCCGACGCTAATCGACGCTGGTCGACACGAATCCACGCAACATCGGCGCTAATCGACGCTAAATCGGCTCCCTCTTATCGATTACCAAGCGCTCGCGCACGCTTGCGCACTCTGAAGACGGAATTGCGAGGATCGGGAACACGTAAGACTCGGATTCGGGGAACTCGGGGTGGACCTGACGGGGTCATCATGCAGATGACGAGACCCGATCCCACGAACACTGGACCGTCAACATTCAAGACTGGCCCGACAAGAAGCGTCGGCAAACCCGAGTTCTGGCGAACTCGGGTCTTACGTTCTCCGAAGAGGACACACCAGGCCCCCCTGATTTTCTACTGGGTCGCAGGAGCTTTGGGGACGTCTCTCTCAACTTTGGGCTGGAGGGAATAAAACGGAGACCATGATCAAGACTGAACGCGAAAACGTGGTGTCAATCTTGGTCACCGTCCATCTTGGTCAGCGCGAATTCGTGGATCATCCTCGCGAATGGGCGACTGCCGACATGGACCATGACCAAGATCGGTGTCGACACGATCCCACGAGATCTTGGTCATGGTTCCCGTGATTCTCGGGCGGGTGGTAATGGGTGGTGACCTACATGGGCTGTGAAGAAGATCGCCCTAAAGGAGCCCCTCTAAGAGCCAGCAGGAGCCCAAAAGGGTCCCCAAAGGGCTGAGTTTCTCCCCACGACATCTCGTCCGGGGACGCCTCTCAAACTTGGGGCTCCCCCTGGCGGCGCGCACCATGGGGCAGGGGAGGGGGGAAAGCTTCTCTGCAGGGGACTGCTTCTTAGAGGCCGCGGCCTTACATTAGGTCGGGCATGTCCCCGTACAGGCAGATTCGGGAGGAAAAATCAGAAAAGGTCCAACAATGTCCCCCAATATTTCAAACATTGTCAAACACTCGTCCCCATACTATGCTTTACTATGTTTGACTATTCCTCATGTAGAGGAACATGCCCGACTTAAGCCTCACATCTACAGGTACGGCCCAAAGAAGCAGTGGTGCTTCTGCGAAGCCTCACCCCCCCTAACCACCAATCTGCGCGTGGCCGACTTCCCCC
>CAUYUJ010016590.1:240841-248341 GCA_963575745.1 Prorocentrum cordatum | reverse complement strand
TCTTGGGACCCTCCTGGGCTCTATTGGGTCCGTGCGGGAGCCCTCTGACGGCCCCAAGAGGCCTCCAGGAGGGCCAAGAGCTCAACCAACACACATTTAAGACATACCGCCTCCTTATTAGAGAGCGTCTTGTGTTAAATGTCTGTCTTATTCCGGGCTCTCTTAGAAAACCCCAAGAAGGCCCAGGGGAGACCCAAGGAAGCCCCACACAGAGGTGTGTGTCTTGTCTTCCACGCGGAGGGGTCACCATGTACCCGATGTTTGTACGAATGAATTCTCTTGTAGCGCTCGGCTTGAGGACAAGAGAGAAATCAGGACGGTTCCAATATGATGTATCCAAAGACTTCGCGTGACTTTCGAATGTGATTGCGCTGCTCCAAGAGGGCTCCGAAACTGCCCCAGAGCGCTTAAGATTTCCAAAGACGGCCCAAAAGGCCCCCGAGGAGGGCACCAATACGACCCACGAGGGCACCAAGACGACCCATGAGGCCCACAATGCGGTCCAATAACCTCCCAGGACGGCCCCAAGAAGGGACCCACGGGGTCACCTGAGCTCACGTTGCGAGATTGTGTTCATCAGGATCGCCTCTTGTGAAGCGGCGTGGGGGCATGCGGAGACTCTCCGCAAGTAGACGCGGCGCCGAGGTCACCATGTATCCGAACATGGTACGAATTCGCACATGTCTGAGACGATCGCCGAGCCTCGGGGGGAGCCCTTTGTTGGCATCTTGGAGGCCTGCTGGGGTTTCTTGGTGCCTTATTCCAAACAAAACCCTCTTGGGCGCCTCTTGAGGTCTGTTGAGAATTCTTGGGGGCTTCTTAGGGCGTCTTGGGGACCCTTTGAGAGCCTCTTGGGGGCCCGCTGGGGCCCCGAGAAGACTCCAAGAAGGTCCCGAAAAATCTCCGGGTCCGCCGGAGATGCTGCAAAACAATTCCCGGGTTGCCTGGAGACCTCTCGAGGCCCTCTTGGAGCTATCTTGGGGGGTTCCAATATGGTGAGCGTGAGGGCGGGGAAAGGGGGGGGGGATTTCTGGGAATGCGGACGCGGAGAAAGGGGCGGCTTCTGGGAGCCTGATGGGGGCCCCTCGGGCGCCTCTTGAGGTCAAAGTTACTTGGGGTTTCTTGGAGATCTCTCAGGGCCTCCTGTGGGTCCTGTGGACCTTTGTGGCGTGTTGGGGGCTTTTCGGGGTTGTCTTGTACCCTTTTCGGGGGCAGTAGCGAAATTGTTGATGCTGCTGCTGTCGTTGCTGCTGATGCTGTTGTTGTTGTAGTAGTTGTAGTTGCAGTTGCTGCATTAGTAGCTGTATGTGTAGTTGTTGTTGTGGTCGTCGTTGTTGTTGGTTGTTGTTGTTGTTGTTGTTGTTAATGGTGCCGTTCTTGTTATGTTCAATGTTATTGTTGTTGGCCTTGTTGTTGTTGAAATTGATGGTGTCGTTGTTGCTGTCCGTGTTGGTGTTGCTGCTTGGTGTTGTGTATTGGTGTTGCTGTTGTTGCTGCTGGTGCCGCCGTTGTTATCGTTCGTTGTTGTAGCTCTTTGTCGTCCAGCATAACGTTCTTTTTGAGGTACACGCGCACGCCATCAAACAAAAACGCAGGTTGCACCACATACACTGCACCAGACCGGTTGTACTATGTAAGTTGCGCACCACCACATATTTTGCGCCACATAAGTTGCACCACGTAAGCAGCACCATATATATATATATATATATATATATATATATATACTAGAACCACGCGCGCGCTTCGCGCGCGCTTAGGTTCTAGCTAGGATCGTCACCGTCGTCATCATGAACATCACCATCGCCATCATTCCCCCCGCCAGGGCTAATGTACATCGTTTCTGGATGCTTCTGGCCGAATACGAAAGGAGTTTCTGTAGTTAGAGTCTCTGGGGGAAGTCGCGGGGAAGCTTTTGTTGTCTTTGGTGTTGCGTCGCCAGGAGGTCTGGGCTCCCTCCTCCTCGTGTTCCTACCTCCTCTCTGGACGTCCGATGTCGTGATGCTTTCTGTGCGCGGCCCCTGGACCTCTCGACGACTTCCTGGGGATGTGTTTTTTTTCATCCTGAGTCGTTTTCTGACGGTCCCGGGACCCTGCGAGGGGCCCCGGAGGCCGAAAATTGACCGAAACCGCCGTCGTGATTTTTCCAAGACGTCGGAGGTCCAGGTCGTGCTTCCCGCCTCCCCAGACCTCCGACGTCGTAATTTTTGCGACCTCGGGCCCAGGAATCGATTGGGAAAACGCACATGGGAAGGCAAGAAATGATGGACCCATCATTTCGTACCTGTGCCTTGATCAGTGGGACGGGCTTCGCACCGCCGCACATCACAAGACACGCTCGAGCGAATCCAGCCGTGGCGACGTCGGGGACTGCAGAAGGTCGCAAGGACACGGAATATGAAAGGAAGAAAGAGAAAGAGAGAGAAAGAGAGGGAGAGAGAGAGAGAGAGACAGACAGACAGAGAGCGAAGGAGAGAGAGAGAGAGAGAAACAAAAAAAAGATGGAGAGAGAGAGAGAGAGAAGAAGACAGAGAGAGAGAGAGATAGAGAGGCAGAGAGAGGAAATGGAGAGGAGGCGAGCTTGAGTCAACGAAAGTCGCAGGGAAGGGGGCAGGGGAAAGAAGGCCAGAGAGCGCTGAAGGATACAAATACTGGAACCCTCTTGGGATTTTTTGGGGGGCCTCGTCCGGCCGCTCGCTGGGAGTTTGACGTAGCTTCTGGGAGCCTCTGAACCTGTCGGGGGCCTCCTGGAAGCAGGTTCGAAGCATTTGGGGGGCCGATTTGGGGCTTCTCGGGGCCTCCTTTGGGCCTCTTGGGGGTCTCCTGGGGCCTCTTGAGGGGCCTCCTGGGGGCCTCCTGGCGGCCTCTTGGGGCGGAAGGCTCGAGCTTGCGGTTCGTGGTCCCCCTCTGGGCCCCCTCTTGGGCCCGTCTTGGGGCCCTCTTGGGCCATCTTGGGCGCCTCTTGGGCCGTCTTGGGGCCCTCTTGGGCTGTCCTGGGGCCCTCTTGGAAGCTTCTTGGGCCGTCTTGGGGCGGTCTTGGGCGCCTCTTGGGCCGTCCTGTAACGTCGGAAAGCCCAAAAGGCAGCTTTGTTGAAAATGTACGTTTTACGAAGGGAATGGGCATTGTTTTGCGTCTAGGGGCCCTCTTGGGACGCATGCTGGAGGTTTCTTGGGGCCTCTTGGGGGCGTCCTTGGACGTCTGGAGGCCATTTTCAGCATCTCGGAGCCCTCTTGGAGGCCTCTTGGAAGTTTCTTGGGCCGTCTTGGGCGCTTGTGGGGCCCTCTTGTCTGACAGGGGAGGCCTCCGGCAAACCCCGACGAGCCTCCGGGCCCCCCGGAGCCCACATTTGCGGTCGAGGTCCCGGCCCCGGGCCCCCGGACCCGGTCCCCCGTTATATGTATACTAGAACCACGCGCGCGCTTCGCGCGCGCTTAGGTTCTAGCCGTGGCCAAGGAACTCGACGACGACGACGACGACGACGAAGGACGCCGACGACGACGACGACGACGAAGGGCGTCGACAAGGCAACCGCGACGGTGAAGCGCCCGCCAAGGCTTCGCAAATCCAAAAAGGCTGTGGGGTGGCGTGCTGTTCGCGTGCGAGCGACAGAAATCATACAACGTGGCATCGTTGGGCCTTCTTGGCGGCCCACTTGGGGTTTGTTGGGATTCGTTTGGGACCCTCGAAGGCAGTCCTGCTCCTGGGCTGTCTTTGGAGGCTGGGGCCGTTTTGGGGTTCTTTGAAACCGTTTTGAGGGCTTTTGTGGCTCTGGGCCTTTTTGGGAGCCACATGGGCTCTTCTGAGGCTGATGTTCTTAAGCCGTCATCGGGCTGTCGTGGTGTTCTGGGGACCGATTCGGGGCCGGTATCGGGGAGCCCTTGGGGGGCCTCTTGGAGCCTTCGGGGGCTTCTTGGTGCATCCTTGGAGCCTCGTGGGGTAGAATACCGGAATGTTCGGCTCGTTGTCTCCCTCTTTGGCATCTCTTGGGGCCGTTTTGGGGCTCTCTTGGGCTCTTTTGCTGTTTTTGTTCCTCCTCCTCGTTTTCCTCCTCCTCCTCCTCCTTCTCGTGGTCCTCCTCCTCCTCCTCCTCCTCCTCCTCCTCCTCCTCCAATTCCTTCTTCTTTTTCTTCTTCATCTTCTCACCCTCATCCTCCCGCCGCTTCTGCTCTAGCTCTCTCTCCAACTGCTCCTCCTCCTTCTCCTCCTGTTCCTCCTCCTTCTCCTCCTGCTTCTGCTCTAGCTGCTCCTCCTGCTCTAGCTCTCTCTCCTCCTGCTATCTCCTCCTGCTTCTCCTCCTGCTCCTCCTGCTTCTCCTCCTAGCTCCCTCCTTTTCCTCCTGTTCCTTTTCCTCCTCCTCCTTTTTTCCTCCCTCCTCCCTCCTTCCTCCCTCCCTCAACATCCTCCTCCTCCTCCTCCTCCTCCTTTCTCTCCTCCTCCTCCTCCTCCTCCTTCCTCTCCTTCCTCCTCCCCCTTCCCCCTCCCCCTCCCCCTCCCCCTCCCCCCCCTCCTCCTCCCTCCCTCCTCCCTCCATCCTCCTCCCCTCCTCCTCCTCCTCCTCCTCCTCCTCCTCCTCCTCCTCCTCCTCCTCCTCCTCCTTTCGTTGGAAACATCCTGTCGCCCCCAGCGCGGGGAGGCAGCGTGGACCTGCTCAGTGAAGGAAGTATCCATCCTGGAAACATATCGGAAGCTCAGAAGCCATGTGAACCAACCTGGGACACTCTCAAACGCTTCTCAGGCCGTCCCAAAACGCTGGGCAGGTTAAAACAGGATCGTCTCGGGGCTCTCTCGGCTCGAAAACGAGCCCGAAGATGGGGCCGAGTGCTCCCAGAGATCTCCGGGGTCTAGCGCCTCTTCCTTGTCCTCTTTTGATCCCTCCCCCCTCTCCTTCTGCACGTCCCCCTCGTCTCCCGCATATTACGGCTCGCAACTCGAACGGGTCGCGCCGAATAGGGGCTTCAACCGACGGCCCCCGACAATGTTCGCATTCGATTTACCTGGAGTCGACACCCCTGACACGGGTTTGGCTTGGCCCACAAGAAGATCCACCTAGCTCCAGAGATCAGGTTCGCATAGCATCTTGGATGCCTTTCTCGCCGGCGCATAAGAACCAAATTATGATTTTTTCGCTTGGACACTCTGGGGGGTGGCCCAGGCTCCAGAGGCCCAGAGCCCGCCGCCGCGAACGCGCCAGACGCCGAAATCACACAGTTTGAAACGCCCTGCGGCACTGAGCAACGCTGTCAATATGCCTCCGTATTGGGAGCACGTTGGCGGAGCACAACAGGCGCAGGGAAAACATGACAACGCCTGGGCGTTCGAGGCAAACGGATCACGACGGCCTGGTGGATTCGCCAGGGGCGGGCTGGCCCACAACAGGCTGGCCGACAACGGGCTGGCCGATGGCGACCTGGGGCAGCCGCGAGCTGGCCGACTGGATCTCGGGTAAGCAGCTTTGGCAGCGCAAGCGCGCCATGACGCACAATTTGACGGTGGCGCAGGCGATCGCGGCGATGCTCAGAGCCGGGTGAACCAGCCTCACCAAGCGAAAGACTCTAAGATCACCACCTGTATCCACAACTAACGTGACGGCGTTCATGACTACACCTAGTCCAACCATTACGTAGAGCGGCGTGTCCAGGTGCAGGAAGCAATTGCACGGACAACATTGGCCCACTTTCTCGAGTCCCTCGCAGCGTCACGGCGCGCAGATCCGGGACGCAGACATGACGATGGCGGTCACGAGGATGACATAGCCAGCCGCGCTCCCCAGGATGAGATAGGTCGCGGCCTCTCCATCGCCCATCCCTTCATCATCCTGTTCGGCATTCCCCGCGATGAACAGCAAGACGTTGATGACGAAGCACAACGCAATGAGGCCCAAGTATACCCCCTGCGCCAGTACGGATGTGGCAAGGCAGACGCAGCACGCCGGGGCGGGATGGCCCATGGCGGCAGGCGCCCGCACAGGCAGCGGCCCTTTGCTCGCCCACCTCCGTGAGCCTTGAGCCAAACTGGCTACGGGAACCAAATTATGAGCTTCTTGGGGAGCCTCTTGGGAGGTGCGTCTCGGAATGTTTTGGGGAGCCTCTTGGGGCCTCTGGGGAGCCTATCGGCGCCTCCTGGGGGCTCTTGGAAGCGCGCGCTTAGGTTCTAGCCTCCCCCCCCCTTCATTATCGTCCTCGTCGTCGTCCCTGCTCGGTCTCCTCATGCTCCTGCTCCTGCTCCTGCTCCTGCTCCTGCTCCTGCTCCTGCTCCTGCTCCTGCTCCTCCTCCTCCTCCTCCTCCTCCGCGTGCTCTTCGTCGTCCTCCTCCTCCTCCTCCTCCTTTTCCTTCTTCTCCTCCTCCTTCTCCTCCTCCTCGTCCTCCTCCTCCCCTCGCTGGAAACATCCTGTCACCCCCAGCTCGGAGACGCAGCGTGGACCTGCTCAGTGAAGGAAGTATCCATCTTGGAAAGATATCGGAAGTTCGGAAGCCATGTAAGCCGACCTGGGGTTTTCTCAGGCGCTTCGCCTGGGGCATTGATGTGACCCCATCGAGGCCCTCTTGGGTGCAGTCTGGGCCCCCACGGGGACTCCAAGATGGCAGGAAGAGGGGCCCTAGGTCGGTGACGCGGGCGCTCTGCCGCGTGACAACTGTTTGGGCCACCTCGGAACTCTCTCGGGGCGCTCTCGGGGCCCTCTTGGGGCCTTCTTGGGCGAGTCTCGGGCCCCCGAGGTGAGCGAAAGAGAGGCTCAAGGTCGGTCACGCGAAAGCTCTTTCGCGTGACCGATGTTGGCCATTATTGGAGCCCTCGTGGGGGCAAAGTAAGGCCTCCTGGAGACCCTGTTGGGTGTTCTTGGTGACCTCTTGGGGCTCTTTTAAGGCCCCATGGCCCTCTCGAGACCCTCTTCGGGCAATTTCTCGTTCCCACTGGGATTCCAAGATGACAGAAAATGCGTCCCAAGATCGGTCGCGCGAGCGCTCTCTCGCGTGACCGATGATGAAGCCTTCTTGGAACCCTCTTGGGGCGTTCCTGGGGCCTTCTCGGGGCCATCTTGGGCTTGTCTTGAACCTCGAGGACTGCCGAAAGAGAGCCCATGGCCGGTCACGCGAGCTCTCTATCGCGTGATCTATGTTGGGCACTCGTGGATCTCTCTTGGAGTCTTAATCGGGCCCACATCAAGACCCTCTTGGGGCCATTTCTGTCCCCTACTGGAGCTCCAAGATGGCCGACAGAACAACAAAAGCTCGGTCACGCGGGAGCTCTTTCGCGTGACCGCTCTTGGGATCGCGTTTGAAACCCCCTGCTAAATTGGCCTAAGCTCGTTCACGCGAGCGCTCTTTCGCGTGACCGATGTTGGGACGGTCTTGGGGTCCTCTTGAACCCCTTTGGGACTCTCTCGCAGGCCCTGATGGGGCCACCTTTGGCTCGCATCGGGGCTCCAAGATTGCCGAAAAAAGGGGTCAGTGAAAGAAGTATACATCTTGGAAAAATATCGGAAGTTCGGAAGCCACGTAAG
>CAUYUJ010016590.1:225841-235841 GCA_963575745.1 Prorocentrum cordatum | reverse complement strand
GGGAAAGGGGAGGCGATAGTTACTTCCAAAAGTTCAACATGATACCGGCGTCTGGTTTTCCAATCATGCCTCGAGTCTCCAGCGACCGTTTGGGACGACCCCGGGCACTTTCAGAACGCCGTCGGGGAGGCGCAGCCGCTGGGACGCGCCCCCCGAGGCAAGAACGCCTCCAGGAACCGCCGAAGCCGTCCGGGAGCGCCTCGCGCTGCTGATGGAATTGGGGAACGTTACGAAATAGCCGGCTCGGGGGGGACGCATCGATCTGGAACTTAGAATCGCCGACGCATTGCAAAACATGTTATGTAAATGTGGACCCCGGAAATTCCCGGGACTCGTTGTTCAACCCGGGTGATGTTCTGATGGCCCCGGGGGCTACCGACAGCATGGGCCGAAGATGGCCCAAAGCTACGTTTCGTCGGAATCATTTCGTCGCATCCCCCCGAACCCTGGCCTTCCGACGTGTCTTAGACATCGACCTTCTAAGATGGCGAGACTTCGCAGAAAACAGAAACACTTCTTAGACACACGACCGAAATTCAATAAAACGTCGTATGAATAACACAAACAACATCCGAACATTCTGAAAAGGGCCCCGGCCTTCTCAACAAAAACCCTCCGCCTTCTTAGCCTAAGAAGGCGGAGGCCTAAGGCCTAAGGCCTCCACGGTCTTCTAAAAAGGCCTCTGCCTTCTGAGACCCCCCCCGTCTTCTTAAAGGAGCCAGCCCCCTCTCGCCACCCCCTTTTCCTGAGATCACCCACTTCAGAACAATCCAACATCCAAAAAATCACGACGGCAACCCCCGCCCCCATCCTTCCGCGACATTTTCCAAGCTGGATTGATCCGTGATGACCTCGCACAGGAATTCCAGACCCCTTCCCTCGAGCAGGTGTTCCATGGCGAATAATTGTTTGACGGTCGCGGGGCCCATCGAAGGCTCTCGGGGGCTGACATCTGCCAACAAAACGTCCGTCGTGAAACTTGCTACAAGACGAGCAGGCTTGGATTTCTTGAGCAGGGACCGACCGTCCCGACATTCCTATAGTCATACCACGAAATGTTATTAGAACCCAAAAATGTTCTAATAATAAAACAATGTGTCTTGGAACATGAACCCGATGTGTTAAAACAAGCCAGTCCCAGCCAGGAATGTTCTAAGAACATTTCGTGGGAACCACAAAAAGTTCTTAGAACATTGTTTGTTTGGTGGGGCTAGGCGAGCCGGGACGCTTCGCCACTGCCTGACTTTCGGATCGTAGCTCGGACCTCTGGCGGCCGCTCGGGACAAGCCCCTGACACGCCCGAGGCGAAGCGGTGCCGGAAGACCGCCGGAGACCACCGAAGACGCCCGCAAACCGGGACCCCCGACATCGAGCACGTCAGAGTTGTGGGCGCCGCCAACAAGGCCTTCTCGCTGGCGAGCGTTTTCTTCGGCGTTCCGACGTTGGGCGGCAGGGGGTGGGAGGGGGGGGGGTCTGGCTCCAGACCTCTGCTTACCGCGACTGCTCGCAACAGTGCGTCCTGTGGATCGGGCGGAGCAAAAGGGGGGGATAGCACAGGGTAGGGTAGAGAAGCAGCTCACGTAACTGATTTTCCCAGCACCTCCCGCCGCCGGGAGGCGCCCATGTATCGAGGAATGGGCCCTGCGGCGGGGCCGAAACCAGCTGCATGCAGCAGATTTCGACCCCCCCCCTTCCCCTATCCCCTACTTTCGTTCGGCCCGAGTGGAGGCGGCCCCACCTGCCCGAAACAGGCGCCGAACATAGCCAAGGTCTACTCCAGGGGGGGAGGGGGGGAGGGGGTGCGAGGGCCCCGCGCCGATCGGCAAAACAATGATACGCAGACGGCATCTATGCGCCACCACCGTGCCAGGCCAGGGCCATCCTGGCCCTGGCCTGGTGCATGCATGCGCCGTCCTGGCCGAGGCCACGAGGGTCTACGAACCGTCCTGGGGCCCCGGATGGCCCTAGCCTGGCACGGTGGTGGTGAATAGATGCCTTCGTCGGAAATAAATAAATACCAGGGGAGGGGGAGGAGGAGGAGGAGGAGGAGGAGGAGGAGGAGGAGGAGGAGGAGGAGGAGGCGAGGCAGGAGGAGGAGGAGGAGCAGGACAATGAGGAGGAGGAGGAGGAGGAGGAGGAGGAGGAAAATGAGGAGGAGGCGGAGGAGGAGGAGGGAGGATGAGGAGGAGGAGCAGAAAAAGGAGGAGGAGGAGGAGGAGGAGGAGGAGCCCTCCGAGTCCCCCCCCCCCCGGGACTCCGCGCGCGCCACGTCGCCCCAGCGGGCCGCCTCGGAGAGGGTGGCGCAGAGGCCGTCGATGCGGGCGAGCACGTCGGCCACCGTCCAGCTGGCGGGCCACTCCTTTGCGGCCCCGCCGCCTCCAGATGTGTGCTGCCCCCATGGTACTTACAGTTGTTTTTCATCTGCAGGGCGAGAGCGAACCTCTTCCGCTGAAAGCTCCGCGGGACGCGCACAGCTTTGATTGGCAGAGAAAGGGCGGGAGCAGGCGGGGCCTCACGCGGCCAGGGGCGGGCGAAGCACATCGTACTTACAGACCGCATCCCAGAAAACAATTCGAGCACCAGGGAAGGTTTCGAAAGAGTGTCGAAGCAGTGCCGAGGCAGTGTCGGACGAGCCTCTCCCAGGGCCCGACACCTGAACACCCTAGAATTTCGGTACTTGTCCCTGATGAACGAAATTTGTTCTGGTGATCAAGGCTAAAGTAAGTTGGAACATCATAACTCCAGGTTCCTCTCCTGCCCCTGCCGTCCCTCATCGCTGACTGCCTACCAGGCCACCTCAACCCAACCCGAAGACCCGCGTTTCGGGCTGGGGGGGGGGGTACGGGTTCCAGATGTGTGTTCTCAATGTTCCCCGACCCGGCCCGACCCCCCTCTCCACCCACACTGGAAATGCAGGGCACATTGAGGCCTTCGGGTTGGGTTGGGGTTGTTTGGTGGGTGGTGAATCGCGATGGCGTTGGTGATAGCGGTGGTGGTAATGATTCTGATGGTGGTGGAGTTAACGATACTTGCAATCGCTGCGATGATGAAGGTGGGTTTTCCCACCAGGCCGACGGCGATGAACGCAGTAATGAGCGATGACGAACAACTTGCGGCAACGATGCGCAACGGCCGGCCGCAAACAGTGCCAGGACGGGCGCCAAGGACGCAGGGGCCAAAGCGCACAGGGCAGGAAGGCGGGAGAAACGGTCAGCCGCGATCGGGCCGTGCACTAAGCTCGACACCCGGGAGAATCGGGGGGCCACCAAAGAGGGCGGTGGCGGCAAGCGCTGGCGGAGGCACGCTGGAACTTGTCAGGACCCCGCTCTGGCGAAGGCTGACGAAGATAAACGATCCGAATGGTCCAGCCGCAGCCTAGTCGCATCCGTCGCGCGCCAAGGAGGCAACGACCGCTGAGCACAGACCAAAACGATGGAGCCAGAGGGCTCCACCCGCAACGCTCCAGACAGACACGGTGACCGCCCCGAGAGGCAGGGCAGCAGCAGCAACAGCCCGCACAGATGCACTTGTCCGAGCCGGACGGCGGACAACGCGGGCCGCGGAGAGAGGGGCGCACTCGCGCAGCAGCGGGCAGACAAGAGGCAGGGCTGTGGCTCCGTCAGCCCAGAGACCAATGCACCCGAGCCCACGCGAGCCCTCGCGCCCCCGAGCACGTCGGGGCCCGTGAACACGCCGCCACGGCGAAGGGCAACCCAAATCACCACCAGCAGCGACAGCAGAGGCAACAAAAAAAGGCCGCAACAGGGGAGACACGCCGGAGGGAACGAACAGCAACGGCACCAGCGACGACGGCAGAAGCAGCAAGGGGCAGCACGCAGGGGCTCAAGCACACAACAGCGCAGACCCAACAAGGACAGAAGGAGTGGAACGCTCGAACAAGCAAAGCAAAGGCAGCAGGGCCCAGGTTCCGAACAGCTGCCCGCAACCGAGAGAAGTTTTGAAGCGCCACGAAAAAAACACGACCAACCACCTAAACTACAGGATTACGCACACGTTCTGCGAAGTTCGCCAGCCACCACGCCACATGGCTCCGCTTCTCTCAGAGCCCGAGGCTTACCTGCGCAGAGAGAGGGGCAGACCCCTAACAAAAGCCGCACCAATGCAGGACAGACGCGAGTTCAAATCATCCGCGGGATAACCGACCAAGGATCAGCTCCAGGGAGTGCTCCAGAATCTGCTACAGGTCAGTCTGGAAACGTAGCCAGTCCTTGAGCTCCTGAACCGCGCGGCAAACTAGCATCCGCGCCATGTGGCGAATTGAGACGCACTATGCGCTGCAGCCTGCAACCCCAAGATTGCGAATCATCATACACATGAATGATCTGTGACGCGATCTTCAAAATTGGAACAGACCCGGGGCGGGACGATGCAATTGGAGCACGCAATTGAGCACGGAGACGGCCCGAATACTGCAAGCAACGATCGACTCAGTAAAGCCCCGGCATCCACGAGGCGAAACTCGCACGCACAAAAGAAAGATTTGCCGCACAGCGTCGGGGAGCTCCTGGGTAAGCATCGGGCCCCGCCCCGCAGATGACCCCCAATACCTGCGCCAAGTCACGACAAAGCCTGCAACTCATTCAGATCCACGGGCTCACCCGTAGTGCAACTCCAGACCGAAAGCGTCAGCGAGCAAGCACAGCATGGCGAAGAACGGCCCAAGTTCGGTGAACAAATTGTTCGGAAGGGACCCGTGGTCGTCAACGTAACCTGAGAGGCTCAACCTAGAGCCCAGACAGGCAAGATAATGGATGCTGGGCAACCCTGACGGGCCCCACGAGCCACCGCAAAGGAAGCCAGAATCACGCTACAAAAGTGAACACGAGCAACGTGGTCGGGGCACAAATGTATCGACAAAGCGAGCAGTACCGATCCGTGCGCGTTTGGCTCGAGTCAAGGTGGCGATGCATGAGGGACACGCTGGGCTTCGGAAGACGGTGCGGTGTCGATTGGCTACCTCCCCGCACGAATTTCTGCATTAAAGCTACTGCTCTCCGTGTTTTCCGTGCCAGTGACCAGTACCTTGTTGTTCACGCCGTGCGCGCCTACCTCATGCTGTCTTCCTCATTCGATGTTGATGTTGGCACCCCATTCGATCCACCTGGTATGTACGCACACATTGCTACGTTGAACAGTATAGCTTTAGATAATGAAGAAGAAGAAGCCGTCTTGCAGGAAAAAGGCCTCCCAAAACACAAACTGATGATGATGGTGATGATAATGATGATGACGATGACGATGACGATGACGATGATGACGATGACGATGACGATGACGATGACGATGATGATGATAATGATGATGATGATGATGATGATAATGATGATGATGGTGGTGGTGGTGGTGGTGGTGGTGAGGATGATCAGGAAGAAGAAACGGAAAAATCATCATCCGCTTCGTCCCGGCGTTTCGATTTGTTTTCACTAGGCGTTTTCGCTGTCGGGCCTCGGCACACTCGCGGATGATCCGACGAATGCCGCAGAATGAGATCTCCATTCGCTATTTCTCAGGATGCTGGTTTTCCTTATCATGCCTCCTCCTCCTCCTCCTCATCCTGATCCTTACCCATATCCGTACAAACTCCACCTTCTCCTCCTCCTCATCCTCCTCCTCCTCCTGCACATCGTCAGCGTTCTCCTCCACATCCCTCCTCTTCCTCCTACTCCTCCATCCTCCTCCTCTACCCCCCTCCTCTTCCCTCGCAACGTCGGCTCTCAGAGTGCTGCTGCCCTTTGCCACTGCGCCTCCTCCTCATGCCCCTCCTCCCGCTCGCACTGCCGCCTGATCCTCCTCGCGCCGCGTCCCCCCCCCGAGCTGCAGGGCACACCGAGACGACAGCCCCGCTGCGCCCCAGACCCCTCCCGGAACGCCCTGGTACGGGCCGTTCGAAGAGGGCCCGGCCGCAAACATGGATTAGCGATCCCTGGATCTGGCGCGCGGTCACCAAGTCCACGGATCGGGGGGGAAGTGCCCTCCCAAGAAGGCGGCAGGTGCCGCCTCGCTCGGCGGCGGAGATCCGCGACTTCCCACGCAAACGTGACCCGTCGCTAATCCACGCCCCCTTGATCCATATTTGCGATGGCCTGACTCCCCGATCCGATGTCGTGTTTTTTTCCATGCGGGCTCTCCGGAAGCCTCGGTCCATTTCCCAGGACCGGTTTTTCATCCCGAGTCGTTCTTTGACGGTCCCGAGGCCCGGCGAGGGCACCTGGGGGCCGAACTTTGAGAGAAACCTCCGTCTTGATTTTGTTCAATGCGTTGGATCTCTGGGTCGATCGCCTGAAAGGATACACGCGTGCGATCGCCTGAAACGAGGGCTCTCCAGAACGAGCCGGGGCGTCGGCAGCCCGTCCTCCCAAGGCCCACCCCCCCTCCGCGGCGCCCCTTTCTTCGCGGCGTGCGCCGAAGAGGGGGGCCAGGAGGAGGGGGGGGGATGACTGCACCATGGCCGAAGGCCATCCTGGCAGGTGCGCGGCAGTGCTCAGCGGGCGGGCCAGGGAACGAGCTGAAGGACAAGAAGAAGGAGAAGAAGAAGAAAAACAAAAAATAATGATTACAACGAAGAACAACAAGAAGAAGAGGAAGAAGAAGGAGAACACGAAGGAGAGGAAGATGCCATGACATCTGAGAAATCACCCCGTGGCGTTTTCCATGGCTCGGGGGGGAGTCTGGGACCTCGGGACCCTGCCCCCCTCTTGGACGACCCCGACCGCTGCCCTCTGGCTCGGCGTGCCTGTGAGCACCGCACCATGCCTGAGGGGGAACCGACCCCCCCCCCCGAGTTCGCTCGGTGCCGTGACGGGGAGCGGAGGGGGAGCGAGCGGCCACCTGTGCGGACAGCCGTCCCGGCCTGTCGAAGGCCGGGACCTCGGGATCATCTATATTCAACTACACGCAAGAGCGACCTTGGGTAAGAGTGACCTTTGGTGCGCGGTTCATTGGGGGCCGCGGGGGGAACAAGCACGAGCGCGCCAGACGCTGATACCGCATCGCCTTCGGCGATCGGGGGGTCCCCTTGGGCCCGTACCAAAAGGTCAATCCGGCGAGAAAACACTCTTTACGTGCAGTCGATATATACCGTGACGCGCGCGAGCACACATGCAAAACGTTGCAAGAACCAGAGTCCCACATTTCCCTCTATTCTCTCCTGGGAGTCGACGATTATGTCTGTGTGTTTCTTTCCCTTCTGACAGTGGAGGAGAGGGAGGGGCGTGGGAAGGGGAGGGGGAGGGTGCGACCCCCCGTCGCAGACGTCGCGGGCCCACCGCAGAAGCACAACAACGTCCTATGGCCCGTGCCCTCCCCTTGGCCGCCCCCCGACCGCTGCCCCGTCGGGGCCGGGAGAGCCCAGAATCGCATCGATGCGCTGCATCGGTGATCGAAGTGAATCGGACCGGGGGGAGTCGGCAGCCAAGTCGGGCGAAATCGAATCGGCGGCATTCGGCAGGCTACCACTGTCTGCCTAGCATTCGCTCGGGCATGTCCCCCATACAGGCAGAGTTTGTAGCATTTTTTAGTGTGTTTATATATATAAGCAACCGAAAGAACAAACAGAAAACATGACTGACCAACAAATAATCCAAAATTAATCCCCATATTGTTTTACTATTTTAGAAGGTGTCTCCTGTGGAAGGACACACCCGACTTATACCTAGCAGACCGTCACAACTTAGCCCGAAGACCCAAGTTTCAGGTGTGGGGGGGGAACGGGTTTCACATGTGTTCTTGATTGTTCCCCGACGCCCTCCCCACGGGGAATGGAGGACAAATTTGGGCCTTCGGGTTGGGCTGGGGCGGCTTGGGGGGGTGGTGCAGCACGGCCTCCATGGAGCAACCCAAGCCCACGTCGGCATCCGAAGCCCAATCGCACCGCAATTCGATCGTGATCGAACCAAATCGAGCCGGAGGATTGGGCGCGAATTAAGGGGGCGATAGAGGGGGAGGGGGAAGGAGAAAGGTGCCCCCCGCCTGCCCTAAAGGCCCCCTTGGGGCCCCCGAAGGGCCTCTTCAGGGGCCCCAAAGGGCCCCTTTTCGGCAGCCCTCGCTGGCCCCCCCTCCCTTGATCGCCCCTCCCATTACGCGGCCTCCGGTAGAAGATATAGAAACGGCATAAACATTCACCTTCGGCGCTCCGCGCGGATTTCTCGGATCCGCGCTGGACCCCCTTCCATGGCACGCGGAGCGCGACAGGAGCGGCGCTGGAGGCGCCGCCGGGGGGGCCCCGAGCGGATCCAAGAAATCCGCACGGAGCGCCAAAAGTTTCTGCTCATGGCACTTTTCCTTCTTCGCTCCAATCTGAAGGGCAACGATCGGGGGGGACTGGCATAGTGGGTATGCGCCGACCTGGACTGGGCTATACATCGCGGATAGATCGGCGATAGGACCCCGATAGTGAGCCCGCCCCCTCCTGGGCAGGTTGGATCTAATAGGCCCCTATCGGCGACGAGTTGGGCGGTTGGGAGTCGATGCGTCCCGCCCTTTGCCGATCCCCCCCTAGCGTTGCCCCTGACTTCTAGGGGAACGAAGAATGACATGAACCTAAAAGCTTGGAGGTCTGCGCGGATTGCTCGGATCGGCACTGGACCCGCAATGACATGAACATAAAAGCTTGGAGGTCTGCGCGGATTGCTCGGATCGGCACTGGACCCCCAATAACATGAACCTAAAAGCTTGGAGGTCTGCGCGGATTGCTCGGATCGGCACTGGACCCGCAATGACATGAACATAAAAGCTTGGAGGTCTGCGCGGATTGCTCGGATCGGCACTGGACCCCCAATGACATGAACCTAAAAGCTTGGAGGTCTGCGCGGATTGCTCGGATCGGCACTGGACCCCCAATGACATGAACCTAAAAGCTTGGAGGTCTGCGCGGATTGCTCGGATCGGCACTGGACCCCCAATAACAATGAACATAGAAGCTTGGAGGTCTGCGCGGATTGCTCGGATCGGCACTGGACCCCCAATAACATGAACCTAAAAGCTTGGAGGTCTGCGCGGATTGCTCGGATCAGCACTGGACCCCCAATGACATAAACATAAAAGCTTGGAGGTCTGCGCGGATTGCTCGGATCGGCACTGGACCCGCAATGACATGAACATAAAAGCTTGGAGGTCTGCGCGGATTGCTCGGATCGGCACTGGACCCGCAATGACATGAACATAAAAGCTTGGAGGTCTGCGCGGATTGCTCGGATCGGCACTGGACCCGCAATGACATGAACATAGAAGCTTGGAGGTTGCGCGGATTGCTCGGATCGGCACTGGACCCCCAATGCCATAAACATAAAAGCTTGGAGGTCTGCGCGGATTGCTCGGATCGGCACTGGACCCCCAATGACATGAACCTAAAAGCTTGGAGGTCTGCGCGGATTGCTCGATCGGCACTGGACCCGCAATGACATGAACATAGAAGCTTGGACGCGGATTGCCATCGGCACTGACCCCCAATGACATGAACCTAAAAGCTGGAGGTCTGCGCGGATTGCTCGGATCGCACTGGACCCCCAATACATAAACATAAAAGCTTGGAGGTCTGCGCGGATTGCTCGGATCGGCACTGGACCCCCAAATGACATAAACATAAAAGCTTGGAGGTCTGGTCGAATTGCTCGGATCGGCACTGGACCCCCAATGACATAAACATAGAAGCTTGGAGGTCTGCGCGGATTGCTCGGATCGGCACTGGACCCCCAATGCCATAAACAGAAAAGCTTGGAGGTCTGCGCGGATTGCTCGGATCGGCACTGGACCCCCAATGACATAAACATAAAAGCTTGGAGGTCTGCGCGGATTGCTCGGATCGGCACTGGACCCTCCTCCCTGGCGCGCGGAGCGCGCCAGGGGCAGCGCCGGAGGCGCCGCCAGGGGGGCCCAGCTCGGATCCGAGAAACCCGCGCGGACCCCCGAGTTTTTATGTTTATGTCAGTCATTCTTCGTTCCCCTGTGACAGCCGAGCTCGAAACGAATCGAGCCTGCGGCG
>CAUYUJ010016590.1:175841-223341 GCA_963575745.1 Prorocentrum cordatum | reverse complement strand
CGAGTTTCGTGTATTTGTGTTTTGGTGCTCGAATCCCACCAGCCCTCTGGGCGTCGGTGGTTTAGAGCGTTTCCTCTTCCACCCCTCCCTCTTCCCCTTCGGGGAGGGGTTTACCCCTCCCCCTACCCCCTCCCCACTGGCCTGGACAGGGGGTTCCGCGGCGCGTTGGAGCGCCCAAGATGGCCCAAGACGGCTCCAAGAGGGCCTCAGGGAGCCCAAGATACCTTCCAAGATGGCTCAAGATAGCGCAAGATGCCTCAAGATGGACCCCATGATGTTCCAAGACGCTCCAAGAACTCCCCAAGACGGTTCCAAGTGCCCACAAGAGCATCATGAGGATGCATCAAAGAGGCCAAAATGCTTCAAAACCATAGGGAAAATCAATATTTTGGGTGTTCTCACTTTTTCGCTTGCGATGCACATCCGACGCGTCAAGATGGCTCCAGGATGGCTCAAGATAGCTCCAAGAGGGGCCCAAGAGAGCCTCAGGATGGCTCCAAGAGCGGCCACGAGCGCTCCAAGAGCGATCCAAGAGGGGTCCAGGAAGCGATTTTTGGAGCTCCTGGGGGGGGGCTGTAATTAGGGAACCCCACGTCCTTGGCCGATGTCCTCAAAAATTGCCCCAAGAGGCCGCAGGATGGCCACAAGATGGCCCCAAGACGCCCCCCAAGAGGCCCCCAGGAGGCCCCCAAGAGACCCCCAAGAGGCCCCAAGAGACCCCCCAGAGGCACCCAAGGGGCAAAGATGGCCCCAAGAAGCGCCCAGGAGGCCCCCAAAGGCCCCAAGATGGCCCCAAGAGGCCCCAAGAGGCCCCCAGGAGGCCCCAAAGAGGATCCCGCACGGCCCACTGAGGCCCCCCCGAGGCACCCAAGACGCCGGAAAGCCCCTCAGGACGACCCTCTACTCGCCTGGGCGTCGTTTCTGGACGGGCTGGTGGGGATACGCGAAGCGTCTAGAATTTCTCTCTGGTGACCACAGCTAACTAAAATAGCTTGGAACATCCTAATACTCGTGATGCAGGGACGGGCCGCCCGGCCCCCGCTGCTTCATGCAGGGACTTGTGCCTTCTTCGAGCAGCTGGAGCGGCTTCTGCGCTCCTCTACTGCGCGCCGTCCCTGGTGGACAAAGGGATGCCGAGATCGCCCGGCTCGTTCCGATCCGATGTCGATGTTCTAGCGTTAGGTCGGACATGTCCCCCTACAGGCGGGTCTGGGACGAGCAAAAATTAGACATAATCAAAAAATGCTCAACCATGGTTTCAACATATAAGGAACTCATCTCGAGGCTGTGTGTGGACCATTCTTGGATATCCCTCCTGTAGAAAGACACGCCAGACTTCACCCTGGTGGACAGGGGATGCCGAGCTCGCCCGGCCCGTTCCGATCCGATGTCGATGCTCTAGTGACCCCCAACGTGGCCTGGTTCTTACGCAGCGTATCGGGTCGGCTGCGCCAGGATGCACAAACCCGCGCCATGCAAGCGCCTGGCCACGTCGGACCGCTCGAGAACCGAAGTCGAATCGGATCGAGACGGCCGACGCCGATTCGGATCGAAATGCACCCTGAGCCTCGTCGTCCCCCTCCTCCGAGTGGTCCTGGCCCACGAGAGGCCCCCTAGATGGGGTCGGAGTAGATGGGGTCGGAGGATGGTGCAGCATCGCCCATGCATGGCCGATGCATGGCCGATGCATCGGCGACGATCCTCCAGGCCTAGACTTAGGTCGGGCCTGTCCCCCTAAAGCGGATTTTTGAGGAAAAATGAAAGATAATACATAAGAAATGCTCCAACATGGTCAACCATGTCCCCAGACTAGTTTTTGACTAATTTTGAATTTTCATCCTGTAGAGGGACAGGCCCGACGTAAGCCTAGACCCACGGTGCCCCCAACTTTTCGCGCCTTCCTGGTGTCTCTCGGGCTCTCTGGGCCTCGCGAGGGGTGCTCGCAGCGCCACCTGCGGCTCCCTGGGAAGGCCCGGGCCTCCCTTCGGGCCGAGGCCATCTCCGGCAGCACCCGACTCCTGCTGCCCCGCCGCCCCCCCCCCCCCCTCCTGCTGACATTCCTCGCCCCTCCTCCCCCTCCCCCCTCCTCCTGCTGGCACTCCTTGCCCACCCTCCGAGCCTCGGAGCGCTCCGACGACCGCACGCCCACGCCTCGGGCGACGAGCGGACGGCTGGGGGTCAGTGCGCCTCCCCCCTGAGCCTGTCCCACCTGCTGTTGCCCTGGACGCTCGCTCCCCTGCCCACGTTCGGGCTCCTCCTGCTGCTGCGGCTCCTCCTCCCTCATCTCTCGGGACGGGCGAAGGGGGGGGATAGCAAAGGGGTGGTTTGGGAATCAGCTCGCGTAGCCGATTTTCCCGGCGCCTCCCGGCGCCGGAGGCGGCCATGTATCGAGGAATGGGCCCCTCGGTGGGGCCGAAACCAGCTGCGTGCAGCAGATTTCGTAACCCTTTCGTCCGGCCCGAATCTCGTCCCTCCTCCCTCTCTGGACTCGACCACGCTACCAACGCACTCACGCCACGGCCCGTCGTCCGCGGCTGCACGCTGAGACAGAGGCGAGCACAGACACACGCACAGACCGGAAGCCCGTGGGGGGAGCGAGGAGGGGGGAGGGAGGAGCGAGGAAGGAGAGACGAGGGAGGAAGGAGCGAGGGACGAGGAGGGAGGAGGACAGAGGGAGGAGCGAGGGAGGGAGGAGCGAGGGACGAGGGACGGGGAGGCATAGAGGAGCGAGGGACGAGGGACCGAGGAGGGGGGAGGAGAAAGGAGGGGTCGAGGAGGGGGCGAGGGAGAGCGGGAAGGGAGAGCGAAGCTGGAGCGGGCAGGAGGAGGGAGGTGGAAGGGGAGGAGGGAGTGGGGGGAGACGGCCGAGGGAAGAAGGAAGGAGTGCAGGGCTGGAGGGATGGCGAGGGAGGGAGGAAGGGACGAAGGGAGGGACGGAGGGAGGAGGACAATAATGATGATGATGATGCTGCTGATGATGATGCTGCTGCTGATGCTGATGATGCTGATGATGATGATGCTGATGATGATAGTGGTGGTGGTGGTGGTGGTGGTGATGATGATGATGATGATGATGATGCTGATGATGCTGATGATGATGATGATGATGATGGTGATGATGATGATGATGATGATGATGATGATGATGATGATGATGATGATGATGATGATGATGATGGTAGTGGTGGTGGTGGTGGTGGTGGTGATGATGATGATGCTGATGCCGATGCTGATGCTGATGCTGACGACGACGATGATGATGACGATGATGCTGATGATGATGATGTTGATGATGATGACGATGATGAGAAGGGGAGAGGGATGAGAGTCGCTATCGCTATCTTACTGTCCTCCTGCTGCGGGTCTTACCTTCGATCGTGTACGTCGGGATTGGGGCGGTGGGATTGGCATCATGAAGGAAGGACACCCGCCCATCACATTGCGTCTCCGAGCTCCGCCGCCTCGGTGACGGACCTCTAGCGACCGAGGCACCGCAGCACGTTTCGCGGCACTGCTCCGCCCGCCGTGCGACGGGCGCCACTGACGCCACGGGCGCCCGTGAGCGCTCAGCAGCCAGCGCAAGTGAAGAGCGAGGAGAAAAAGAATGCATGGGGAGGATAGGGGGGGACAAGGAGGTCTCTTCGGGCACTAATGGGGGCACCCTGGGGGCTTCCAGGGAGGCCTCTTGGGGGCCTCCCCGTGCCTCTTGGGTGGGAAAGGAGACTACGAGACTAATTAAGGGCGTACATCATCATCTGCATTCGTCACCCCTGTGACTGCCCTGCGCTGGGAAGCCGGGAGCGCTATCATTTCTGCCAACCCGACCGCACACAGGCCACCTGGGATGCAGGTGCCGCGGTGCGATACCCGCGTCGCGCTCCACCTCTGGCCTGCCGCCCGGGCGCCCTGGCGAGGGCGAGCGTCACGGAGGGACTGGCGCAGGAGGGGGCACGTCGCCCTGGAGTCTGCATTCGCACCGCCAACAGGATCGCCGATGCGGCCTCCGACGAGGACTTCGCACGGCCCTGGGCGAGACCCATCGGCGATCCTTGGGCGATTGGGGGTCGGCGCGCTTGCCTCCCTGGGCCAGTCTCCCCCCCTGGCATTGCCCCCCCCCCCCTGGCTTTGTTGACCCATCGCTCGCCGCTCTGGCGGCCGCTCGGCACGGTCCTGGCGCCCCCGGGCGCCTCCTCGCGAGGCGCGGCTGCTGGAGACAGGTCCGCCAACCTCGAGGCCTCGAGACAGGCCGCTGCCCTCGACGCCTCCGAGCCTTCCCGCCTGGCCCCCCCCCCCCCCCCCACAGGCCGGCGGCGGCTGCAGCCAGCCACGCGCGGCTGCGGAGGAGGCGACAGAGGAGGAGGGCGGCGGGCAACAAACCGAAGCCACCGTGCTTGCTCACCGGGCATTGCGTCTGCATGCAGTGGGGCGGGCGGGCGGTCACCCAGCGCCACGCCGTTCCGGCCGGGACACCGCCGAGTGGGAACCCGCCGAGGGCCAACGAACAAGCCCGAGAACCGTGCCCCCCCCCCCCCCATTCTCTCGCGCGCCTGTCGGCGGGGCGGCGCGGGGCGGTCTCCTGGCCCCTGGCGAACACCTGCGGGGAGGACGAGGGCAGGGCTGGCGAACGAGCGAATGAGCGTCAGAGTCGAGAGCGCGCTCCGCCGGGGAGCCCCCCCGTGCCCATCAGAGCCTGGCGTGGAGTGGAGTTGGAAGTGTGGAGAAGGAGGTGGGGGAAAAGAACCAGCAGGAGACGGAGCGAACGACGACGACGACGACGACGACGAGCACGGCGGCGACGACGATGACGACGACGACCGACCGACCGACCGACCGACCGACCGACCGACCGACCGACTACGACGACTGCGACGACCAGGTCGGCCGGGCGGCGGAACATGAATGCGGGCGGGCGGGCGGGCGGGATGTTGAAGCAGGTCGGGCGTGACCGTCGCCGGCGTCGTCGACCTTCTCGGTTCCTCGTAGTTGCTGGCCGACTGCCAAGCACGCCCAGCAACCTTAAATATGCCCCCATTGCAGCCGCGATATGGCCACACTGCGGAACCAATAGGACACCGTTGAACAATCCGACTGGCACCCTCGACCCCGTCTTTCTGCGCCATCTCGCCGGCCGAATCGAGAGGTGAGGCTCCTGGGCCCCGACGCAGGGCAAGCTCTCACACTGTGACAGTTGCGTTTCCAGCGGGGACGGCCAAAGACCCGATGTCGTCGTCGTCGTCGCCCCAAGAGAGCCTCCTCCTCCCCCTCCTCCTCCTCCTCCTCCTCCTCGTCCTCCTCTTCCTCCTCCTCGTCCTCGTCCTCCAGGGTGGCCCATCGCAATCGCCCCAGTGAGGAAGTTTGGCCGAGCCTCTCCGAGAGAGAGAGCGCGGCAGAGCCGTCGCGCCCGAGGCGGCCCGCGAGACCCTCCACGGGCCACGAGCCCAACCGAGCAAGAGGCGACCCCACGGGGGCTCGATGAAGCAGAAGATGAGGCGACTGCGATGCCCCCCCAAAGGAGGAGGGGGGGAGGAAGGAGGGACGGAGGAACGAGAAGCATGACAGCAGCGCAACTAAAGAAGGGTGTCCACGAGACGCGCCAATTCAGGCAGGGCGGGCGGAGGAATGGAGGAACGAGAAGCTTGACAGCAACGCAACAACCAGGAGCGCTGTTTTCGAGGCGCGCCCATTCAGACGAGGCGCGGGGGTTAAAGGCAACCTCCCGACTACTGCGCTGCTGCGCTGGCACGATGGCTGTGCTTGCCGCAGGCACCTGGATGCACTCACACCCGCTACTCCTTGTACCACCAGAAGACTGTGTCAGTGCCAAGAGAAAGCTTTCGACTTACGCTGGCACATCGCCTCTCCACGACATGACGACGAACAGCGTCGTACTCTACTCCGAAGTCGTGCCCCGACAATATCCCTCCCCGCCGCAATTTCGGTTCCCACGCGTCAAAGTCCAAAGCGACAGCATCACCGTGATCAGCATCGATGAACACGAGGTCAAGCGAATTGTCTTCGAATGTCGCGGCAGCCTGTACGCTGTCCATCTCCAAGAACCTTGCGCCAGAAACTGCCGCTTGCGAGTACACCATTCGTGGCAAAGCCTGGCAATCCTCAACAGGCGCTCCCACATAAGACACATGTCCGTGGTCCGCAGTAGGTTTGCACACGTTCGGCATATTGTTGAGGTCGACGCCAGTGTACATCAAACTGCCCTGAAACTCTGCCATGACACGTTGCGATGTGGCTCCCATGCAGACGCCGACTTCCACGGCGTGAAGCGTCCTGCTGCCTGCACCACTCGCCAGTCTGCCAAGCAACGTGAGGATGACATCACTTCGTTCGCAACAACCGGAATCTCGGTCGAAATCAACGTCGAGCATACATGCATGGTCCTGTCCGGACAATGCTGCTACACCGATCAAAGTGTTCACGAACAGGTGGCCCTCTACTGCGACTCTGTGCGACCACTGGAGGAAACCGAGCGTCTCACTCTCAGGCTTACTGCCAGAGGAACTTTCAGGCAAAACCAGCGCGCGTCTTAAGGAGCGCACGTGCTCGAGCAGAACGGTTGATAAGTTGAAGCCTGGCACGCCCCAGTAGCTCCAAGGGATGAGGGGAAGCTGTGTCATCCAAGACCCCAATCTGCCCCGCAAGCGCAAGGCAACCCGCAGATCGGGCAAGTGTGTCCGCCACAATCGCTCCGACAGAGACGTTGCCCACGGAGACGAACTTCCCTGCGCCTGTCCGTGCATCTGGAACAGAGCCTTTGCAATGGCCCGAAGACGCCAAACTGCATAAAAAGAAGCTTTCGGATCTCCGCGCGGATTTCTTGGATCCGCGCTAGGCCAACCTTCCCTGGCGCGCGGATCGCGCCAGGAGCGCTGCCAGGGTGTTCCAGCGCAGACCAAGAACGCCGCACGAAGCTTCCTACAGTAATGTTTATGCAGAATTCTCTTCTTCGAAATGGCCCGAGTTGTCCTGAGCATCTGTTCCACCGCGGGGTAGGTGCGCATAAATGCCAACCAGACGAAATTCAGGGGGCCATAGATTCCTCTCTGCAGCTGATCACACTTGTCCACGACATTATCATGGTACGCTGCCAGAAGCAGCTCCCTGTGCTTCCATGGCAAGCGGTACCATAGATCGAAAAAAACAAGAACTCTAACAACGTAAACTCCTGGAGCTCCCTGCGGGTTTCTTGTTCCTCTCTGGGCACCCCTCCCTGGCGCGCTCCGCGCGCCAGGAACGGCGCCAGATGCGCTGCCAGGACCACTCGGGCCCAAGTACAGATCCAAGAGGACCGCGCGGACCCCTTCAAGTTTACGTTGATGTAGTTGTTCTTTTTTCGAATAGAACAAAACTCCGATCCGCATCCCACCACGAACTGAGAACTGCAGGATCTGTTGCCAGCCCGCGAGTGCACAGCACGATCTCTGGGCGAAGAGCAGAGGACGAAACCTGTCTCGCCACACCCGGCAAGAACGTGTGATTCGTGAGGCGCTCCCACGCGGAATCTGACGCCAGCCTGCAAAAAAAACACGGCACTGGGAGCAGAAGGGCATCGCGAGGGGAGCCCAGGTCGGGGTGCGCACAGATTCTGCTCAAGACTGCAGTGCTAGAAGAAGAAAAAAAAACATACACATACACTTTGGCGCTCCGCGGGGATTTCTCGGATTCGCGCTGGGCCCCCCTCCCTGGCGCGCGGCGCGCGCCAGGGGCGGCGCCGGAGGCGCCGCCAGGGGGCCCCAGGCGCGGATCCAAGAAATCCGCGCGGACGAAAGTTTATGCTTATGTGCCTTGTTCTTCTTCGAAGTGCGCTGCGCGCAGAACTCAGATCCCCTCCCGAACTGGGACAGGATCGCCGCAGCCCAGGCCTTGGCGACGCCGGCGCTGCCCTCGGGTGGCATCTGCTCGCGACTCGCCAACGGCTGAGGCGGCACACTGCCTTTTGAGCCGACGACCCTCTGAGCCAGAATGGAAACGCAGGGGACGGCCGCGCCCTCGCCATGGATAGATAGCCGACGAGGGCCCCGCCACAACTCGGAGAAGGAGCAGGTACCCATACCTCTACGCTCTCCTCGTTTTCCCCTTCTTGGGCCTCCTCGGAGGCCCTCGTCGCCACCGTTGGACTCGCCTCGACATTCTGGCCAGAACGCACCCCAGGAGAGGTCCGGGGAGCAACGGTATCGGTACCTTTTGATTTCCCGAGAGAAGGTCGCAGCATGGACTCGACAACAGCGGCAACGGCCATCGATATCCCACACAATCTTCCCAAGACCAAGCCCGCAAGAGCTGGAAACATGAGGCCGCGGAAGCGCGGATTGCGTGGGCGAGCTCGCACAATCTCTTAGCGCAGACCGCAGGGGAACAACCGGATAGGCGGTCTCCATCCCAATGGCCATGGACATCTTGGAGATTGATGTCCAAATCCTTTGGCCGTGAACACACTCTTCATGACCGCTCCAAAGACCTACTCAACCTGTGTCTCTAACACCCGGGGCATCAATACGCGGCCGTCTCTGGCGATCGAGTTGTTTTGTTGGCAGACCGTGCAGACCTTCGCGAACTCTCTGGCGAAACGTTTTGGTGGCGGACTCACAGCACGCACGAGATCGTTTGGGAGGCAAGCGCCGGGCCACTACTGAGCGACTTGCGCACAGATCGGGGGTGCGCGAACATGGATTAGCGATCCTTAGATTTGGCGCGCGGTCGCCAAGTCCATGGAGCGGGGGAGGTGCCCTCCCCAAATGCGGCCGGTGCCGCCTCGCTCGGCGGCGGACATCCACGATTGCCCATGGAAACGGGACCCGTCGCTAATCCACGCCCCCTGAATCCATGCTTGCGATTGTCTGATCGGCGCACGCACGAGATCGGTGGGAGGCAAGCGCCGGGCCACTGCGGAGCGACTTGCGCACAGAGGCTCTCCGGCGAGAGGAGGCACCCGTGAGAACTCCCCCATCGGAGGTCCCTCGTACAGAACGAGCAGCACGCCGGCAGCAAATCCTACCATTAGGTCGGGCCTGTCCCCCTACAGGGGGATTTGGAGCGAAAAATGACAAATACCCCCACAAAATTCAAAACATACTCAAAAATGGCCAACGAATCGACCCCAGACTATTGTTAAACTATTTTGGAACACTCCTCCTGTAGAGGGACAGGCCCGACTTAACGCGGGCAGCAAATCCTACCAACCCTTCTAGGGCGTAGGTGAATCAGGGTGCCTTCTGTTCCACCCCCTTTACCCTTCGGGAAGGAGCTGATCACTGCTTCTAACTAACATACACCCCCTCCCCCACATGACGGGGGGCGACCCCCGAACCAAGACCCCCCACACCATCCTCGTCAAGAGCCCAATGCACGACGCACTGTGCGGCAGAATCTTGATCACGCTCTTGCGGGCATCACGAGACCACATCGAATTCTTTGTCTCGACGCAGACGACTGGGTGGGGCTGAAACATTGCCTGCTGCGCGTAGGCTCATCACAACTGATTTTGTGTATGTACCGATACGAGGAAGAGCTTGCTGCATAATCTGGATCAAGCGCCGGCGCCCCGCGATCACTTGGCATGTGTATTTGGCAGGATGATAAGGGCGGCCCTGGCACGCGCGGCGCACCTGGCCAGCGCTGCTTTGGTTCCCGATGATTCTGGATGGCAGTCCCTGCCCATGCTGATACTTGGGTGCCACGTGTATAGTGGGAGAGTGGGTGGGAGAGAGCGAGACTGCCGCGATTGATGGGGGGGTCGTAGCTTGACCACTGCTCCTTAATCGTCTACCAACCCCTCCCCGCTAGAAATCCAGGAAAATGCGCCACCCCCACCACCCCGCCATCCCTACCATAAAACAATGCAGAATTCACTTTGCGGCAAACTCGTGGGTCGTGTTCGGGGGCCCGCGGGCACTGTGCGCTGTGTTTTGACATGGGCGGGGCCGGCATATGGCCTGCGCGCTGGGCCACCATCCCTGTCAATAAACAGCACGCAGTACACATCGCGGCGAAATCTGCACCATGCGCAGGCACCCATGACAGGGACGGCGTGGGAACTGGCATACCGCCTGGTGTGCAGGCCCACCACGCATCAGGATGGCAATTCCGTCGCGATTCTACGGCGGTTCTCGGAAAGGAGGGCGGGGGCCGATATGTTTCCCGATGAGCGGGAGCGCACATGGCACACACAGTCGGGCCGCTGAAAGAAGGAGCGCTAAATAAAGAACGAAGCCCCTTCTTGGCACTGTCGGCGCCTCCGTGCCCAAGGAGGGCAAGAGGAACAGCACTGGAGGAACCGAAACAACATCGAGCCCCTTCCGAACACAACCTGTTCCTCATTTAAAGGTCTTGACTGCAGTGCGCGCGCCCAAAATTTGGCACACTCGGCGCGGCTGGAGCTCGCGGCACATTTGGCGCACGTGGAGCCCCTGGCGCGCCTGGCACGCCAGGGGTGCCTGGCACGCTTGGGCCCCAGGGCCTCGCCCAAGCGTCGCGCACCGGGGATCCGTAGGAGCTCCCCCAGCCGCTGCCCCTCCAACGACGACAGCTGCATATGCTGAGACTCGGGCTCTACGTATGTGTTGGAAGGGTTGGAGGGAGTGGGCCAAACAATCTGCGTCTTGGAGAAGTGCCTCGATCACTGTTCCTGGCCCCTGTGAATATACACCCGCCCCCACGCCCGACTGGCGACAAATATCGGGCCGGGCGCAAGGGGGGGATAACAAAGGGGGGTTTGAGAATCAGCTCGCGCAGCTGATTTTCCCGGCGCCTCCCAGCACCGGAGGCGGGCATGCATCGAGGAAAGGGGCCCCTCGTTGGGGCCGAAACCAGGTGCATGCAGCAGATTTCGTAGCCCCCCCCTTCCCAATCCCCCCCATTCGTCCGGCCCGAAAATACGAGGGACCATGCTAACACCACCCCGCCACCCTCCTCAAAAACAGTGCACACACAATCTGGCCATCGCTCGGACGTCCATTTGTCGGAGCGCGCGCGGATGCGCACGGGCCCTTGTCAGCGCACGGGCCAAAGAGGGCTGCAGTCCACCTCTCTCCCTTCTATGCTACGCTGCTAATGCTACCTGCTGCTACCTGCATCTACCTACCCACACCAATCTGACAACACAACTGATGGGTCTAAAACTACATACTGCAATCATTAATTCCCTGGAACATGCAAGATGCCTCAACACCCCTCCACCACGTGGGCGTCTGTAGCCCAACATGGCCTTCGCTCGTGCATGTCAGGGACCACACTAGACCGCAACCTAGTGTCGGGTGGCTGCCGAGCCAAGCCGGTAGAAGAGTGGCGCAGTCGACTGCTGTAAAAGGCGGTCGGGCCAGCTGCCCGAACAGTTCCTGCATCCAGCGATGCTCAAAGGTCGTCCCTCTCTGACGTCACCACACGAGAGTTGATCAGGCTCCAGCCATGTAGCGACACGCCCAACCCGATCAGTCCAGAAGCGGGTACCTAGGTAGACTAGGGTTTGCCGGCATTGCTGTTCTTGCCGGGTGAAATTCGTTTGTTTCTGAGCCTGCCTTGCCGCTGCTTCGTCGGGTGCCTCCCCAGCGCGGCTCCTGAGCCACTGCTGGTGGTCCTCCCTTTCGTTGCCCCCCCCCGGCTCCCTCAGCCACAGGAGGGTCTCCCTGCCCACGCGGCTCACTAGGCCGCAGCAGGGGCCATGCCCGCCAGCATGCGCAGCAGCGCAGCGTGCGCGGTTGACGCGACTCCAACCACGCTGCTCGTGCCCCTTCTGGGGCCCCGGGTGGCTCACAGAGCCACGCCGTGCTCCGCCAGAGCTCCTGGTTGGACCTCCAGGCGCCCTGACTGGACCTCCGGGCCACATCAGGCTGCCGCAGCCCACCTTCGTAGGCGTTCGCGGCCTCGGGTCAGCACTGCCAGGAATGCTGTTACCCTTTCCGTGCTCAAGCCCTCTCTCAAAAGCTCTCGCCTTCGTAGCGGCATCATCTCGAGTAGCTGGTCCAGCCGTGCTTTCGGATGTGCCTTCGTACCGAGGTCTGCCCAGTTGACAGAGCCGTCAACCTTGAGCAGCTCCCCGCGCTTCTCTCGGAAGAACTCCTGCACCCACAGGTCCTTCACAGATAAATGGCGAACCTTGCCACTGCCCTGCCTGTTACAGATGCTCCGGGCCGTCGAAGAGTCGCTCAAAACCACCAACTTGCACGGCAGACGCGTCATTGCCTGGATGATCTGCGTCGTCTGTACACCCATCGCCGTGCCTTGGACGATGGCATAAAACTCTGCCTCCCCAGAGCTCAGCGCAAGCAGTGACTGTGTTGGACACGATCATATCTATCAAGTGCTCTCCAAAACGTTCAACTACACATGACATGCTCTCCCTCGTCTCTCTGTCGGCGGCCCAGTCAGAATCGCAATACTCAGTCAGATGCTTCGGCATCTTCTGGTAATTACGCGAAGATCCAGATCCCGCCGGGATGATCAAGGAGGTAGCGAAAGCACCGGTGCAGACGCAACGCGTGCATCTTCGTAGGCGTCGTCATCCCCTCCATGACCGTGGTCATTGTGAACTTGACGCTCGGGACATCCTCTGCCAGGTACTGCAGGGTACCAGCCGCTGTCCTGAAGACCTGCGCCGGCCCCGTGCCAAGAGGTTATGTGATGTCTCGATCACCTTTTCCCAGTATCTTTCGACGAGGGCGTGGTCATGCCCCGGGACGATCCAGGCTGTAGGCCTTGCAACTCCATCAGACTGGTGATGTGTTCCAAGTTACCCCCCCACTCGAATCCACAACTAGTCAACCGGATCGTTCGCTTGAGGTGCTTCAGCTCCGCGGCTTGCCCTCCGTGCTCTGGCGGTCCGATACGAGGGAGGATCTTGACCTCAAAATGGCATTGCATGATCTTGTCAAGCTCGTCTACCGCCTCCTTTTCTGCCGCTGCCTGGAAAACGTCACCGTGACACCCGAAACTGATGTCCAACTCGCGGTGTACGAACACCATCGGCACAACCATGGTCATGACGAAACCCTCCTCCGTAAGAGCCTTGATCACGTAAGTGCCAAAGTGCTTGCTCGCCTCCCGGGTGCCATACATGGCCTTTCGCAGCAACTACACAAAACCTTCTTTTTTTACGTCTGCCGGAGGGATGACTGCTGTCTTCCCCGTCGACTCTGAACCGAAACGTCGTAACCTGCCACGAGCCTTGCCCAAGTGCCTTCTGAGCGCTGCTTAGACGCAGCGAGGCTTACGATGGTCCTACATACCTTTACTGGTGGTGTGGATTGCGTCACGTCTTCTCGGACATACGTGATTACCTCTGTTGCAACGAGGCGCGCGCGTACTGCTGCCGAGTCCGCACCCGAAGGCTTCGGTTCAAAAACCCACTTGGCGTTGACGATTTTCAGCCCTTGCTTCCGGGTTTCCGACCAAGGAATATCTCGATTCACTTCGTAGGCGTCGATGTTCCTCATCTCCTTGATCTTGCCTTCGCACACCTTTTGTGGGTCCAGCTTCACGCCGGCCTTCGTTGATAAGTACTCTTTGCTCAAATCCATGTTGATAGGAACCACTTCTTCATCCTCCCCTTCCATGGATGAACAGAGGTAGGCAACTGCTGTGCCCACAGCTGCCAGTACGAGGCTGGGCTAGCGCAGCGTTGGCAGTCCAGCGATCGTTCTCGACCGTTTCTCGCTTGGTCCGTCGTCTTCCTCATCCATTTCGTGGTCTGGGGCTTCCACAGCAGGCCGTGGCAGCTCCTGCTGCTGCTGCTGCTGCACGTGCGCGTCAGACACGTCTTCAGACGCAGGTGCGGCACGGTGTGGCTCCTGAGCCACTCCCGCTGAACCTCCGGGCCTCCCTGGGTCCTCTGGTGCTCGCAGTGGTGCGGGCGGTGCTGGTGTAGGGGCCGCTGCTGGCGGCGCGTGTGCAGCAACTCTTCGACGCTGCTCCCGGGCCTTTTCCTGGGCCTTTTCCTGCGCCTCCTTTTCCGCAGCGACGAATCGCGCGAATCGCCCCCTACAGGCAGGCGTGTGCCTCGCCTCGCCTGGCGCCTTGCATCCAGGGCAGTCAGGCGTTTTGCCTAAACGAATGATGCGGTCCACGGTTATATACGCATCTCGAGGTCTCGAGGCTTCGACGGCCCTTCCGGCAAATCCCGGGCAGCCGGCGGCACCGGTTCCCACGGCGATCCGACGAAAACGTCTAAGAGCTGCTTGTCCAAGCGTTGCTGTTCCGGCCTGCGCCAAATGCTCCTGCACGCGAGCACCCCTCTGGAAGTACCAACAAGATGTTCGTCTGCTCTCATGCTCTTCCCGAACCAGACACCGAGATGCCACCTGTCGTCTGCCTTCCCCACGGATGATCACCAAACTCCACTACCTCGCCGTTGTAGTCCTTCCCGAACAACCGGCTGTAGGGAATTCTACCGTCTGCTTTCACCAGAAAACGAACCAGCAACCATTCAGCATGGCGAACCAGCCACGGCTGGATTTTGTCACTGAAAGGAAACACCTGTTTGTACACGGACTCAAGCCTGTGCTTCAAAGCCCTGTACTGTTTCTCCGCCTCGTAGTTACTGCGCTCGATGAGACCAGCGTTCTGTGGGGATTCCTTCGGCGTGTTGCGCTTTGACACGCTATGTTTGCTGCTGCGCGTCTCGATGAAAACATCGATCAGACGATTGATCGGCCACTCGCCATCAGAAAGCAGCAACATATTCGTGCGCCCGCAGAAGCGCACAGCTTCGCCATCAGTGTTAGAGCGTAGTCGTCTTCGCCCTTCTGGTTCACCATGCCTGGAAACGGCCCTCCGGACTTAGCGTCCAAGACGTTCAGCACAGCGTGCATGTCCTACTCGTCTCTTTTGGACGCTAAGAAAAGATTCAACGCAGATCTTGGGCACTGCTCCCTCAGCCTCTGGTTCCTGCTGCGCGCGGGGGTCCTGCGTGGCCTTCCCTGACACGCAGTGGTCACACCACGACCTAAATGGCAGGTGTGTGAGCTGATGGGTGTCCCACTCAGCCTGCGTGACTGTAGGTGGAATCTTCTTCGCCCGGGGCCTCCTCGCTTCCTCTGAATCTACTATCAGAGTTGGCGGTCGGTTGTCTGGTCGCGCAGGCGCGGGCGCTGGCCCGCGGGGCGCCTGCAGAGAAGGATTCCGATCCGCGCTCCCGCTCGAGCCCCCTTCCTGCACCGTGGGGTATCCTTCTGCTGCCTGCAGTTCCTGAGTCGCTAGCGGATCCGCCACTGGCGGTGTGAACACCTTCCTTGCAGCTTTCGCTGGGCAGAGAGGTCGCGTTTCCCCTGCCGGCTGCTCGTCCCAGAGCTCCAGCCAGCACGCGCCTCTGTCTCTGACCCTGTCTAGGCCAGGCGTCGCCTGCGCTTCCTGGCGCAAGCCTTGGGCATTTCGCGACGAGATGACCTTCTGAACCCCGGGGCCGAAAACCAACCAGTTCCATGCGTCGCAGGCGTCCGACGCAGACACCACAGGCACTGTCGCCTGTTCACTTGAGCTGCACCTCAACGCGACCCCCGCGCCGTCGGCGGCTTGCAGGTGAGACCGCCTGCCGTCTCGTAGGCGGACCTCCTCTCCTGTGGCTGTCGCAAGCGTCGCAGGCTTGACAGACGCGTCTGCCGCGGCGGCAGCGTCGAAAGACGTGGGGCACACGGATGCTCCCGCTCCGGCGTCCACCATTACCCTTTTCGCTCCCTGGAGCGCCACCAGGTGGTCTGTCTCCAACACAGGAAGCACTGGCAACAGAGAGCCACGACTGACCTCGTCACGGTCCTGCAACAAGGCGGCGTGCGGAGCCGCAGTGTCGCTGCCTCCCGTTCGTTCCGGGGTTGCTGCCAGCTTCTTCTTGTCCTTGGCGTATTTGGCCTTCTTCTTGCACTCTGCGGCGATGCGGCCTTTCTTACCACAGTGCAAACAGTCTTGCTCAGCTGCTCCTGCCCTCGCCTTCCCTTTGGGTTTTGAGCCCTTTCCTTTGCCTTTCCCGTCTCCTCCTTTGCCTTTTTCCGTCCCCCTTCTTGCCTTTAGGTGTTGCGCCGAGATCCATCGGCTTCAGTTGAGAGTTCAGGTACTGCTCTGTTCGAGCCATTTCAAGGAGTTCCTCCTCCATGGCCTTCCACGTCTCCAGTCTGGCGGAGTTCTTTATCAAGTGTTGCTGGGCGGTCGTGTCTACCATGTTGACAATCACAATGCCAATCTTGAGGTCCTCATCGAAAGGTTTTCCCGCCTGTCCTTCGTACTCGCGAAACAGATGTTCGAACTGGTCGAGAGACTGCGGGATGTCCCTAGAGAATTTTGCAGTGAAGATATTGAGGAGCGACCCCGCCTTCCTCGTCCGGATCTTCGGGCCCCAGTCGAGGATGGCTTGCCGCCGCGCCTCCAGACCTCCCCGGGAGGAACGGTAGACATCTTGTCCTGAGCAGCATCGCGGAAGAGCGTTACCATCACGTAGTACAGCTGTGACGACAGACTGGCCTCCCATGGCTCCAGGGATGCGTTCGTCACCACTGTTGCTGTGGCCTCTGCCCGCGCCAGAAGGGCTGGGTAGCGCGGGTCTAGAGTTGCTAAGTACGCCCTGAAGACGAACGACCACTCTGGCCATTTCGCCCGTTGTCCTAGATCGGCGTGTGGTTCACCTATCACGCGCGTGTCGACACATGGCTCGAGTACCGATCCAGTCCCTTGCGGTGACGACGCCTGGGCGGAAGCTGAAGCAGAAGTAGGCGAGGCACGCAACTCTTCCATTGCGTTCACCAGCTCGGTGATCTGGCCCGCCTGCTGCCGGACTTAGATCTGCAGGTCCTCAACCGTAGACATTGCTGCTGACGAGAGCGAGAACGGTCGCGGGCGGCTTCCCGAACCGCTCTGCGCTCCTCCTGAATCTCGTCCAGAAGCTCGAGGAGTTCTCCCGCGTCAGCGTGGCGACGCTCCCCCTGGGAGATAGAAGCTCGCCAGTTCTCCAAGGTGCGGCCGACGTCCCCGAGCAGAGCGTCTGCCTCTGCGCCGTCAGGGAGCTCGCCCCGCCTCTCCTGGATCGACGCGAGCTGCTCTGCCTCGTCTCGCGCAAGCCGAACAAGCGTCGAGGTGTCAGCCTGCTCCACGAGACAGAACTGGCGCACCACTTCCTGGCACTGCTCGCTGTTGGTCTCCAGCAGCTCGCCCGAGAGTTGGTCCGGCTCGTCCTCCCGGTCCAAGTATGGGCGGCCTTCCACCACGGCACGCCGCAGCGGCTCAGACCTGGCGGTGGCGATTCGCTGCCTGTCCTCCTGGAGTGGCGTGTCCTCAACGCTGATACCCAGATCAGCGTAGCGCCTTGCCTCCAGGTTGCTCGCCAAAGCCTCTGAGGTGTCCGGATCGCGCCTCGGGATCAGCTTGGTGACCCGGCGTCGGTGGCGAAGCTCCTTAGCCTCCACACTCCGACGCTTTCCGCGGCGACGCTGAGACGGCTCCTGCACCGCACTCGCGTTCCGGCCCGTATCGTGGGCAGACGGGTGGCCCTCACCACCGGGCTGGGCGCGGCGCTGCGGCCGCGGCTGGTGGCGCCAAGGGGCGCCGGCGAGGGTCGCCCCCAGTCCTGGAGGAGGATGCGGCTGCCGAGCCGTTTGGCGAAGGTCCTCCGAAGCTGCGGTGGCCATTAGGAGGCATACCACAGCTCCGCTACCATGTCGGAGCGCGCGCGGACGCGCACGGGCCCTTTGCAGCGCACGGGCCAAAGAGGGCTGCAGTCCACCTCCTTCCCTTCTATGCTACACTGCTGATGCTACCTGCTGCTACCTACATCTACCTACCCACACCAAGATGACTACACAACTGATGGGTCTAAAACTACATACTGCAATCAGCAATTCCCTGGAACATGCAGGATGCCTCAACACCATTCCCAAAGTTTTTTTGGGTTTCGTGCGTGGCTTTTTCGCAAAATGATGCAGGATGCTCCTCGATGGTCCTCGCCGAAGGAAACATGCACACGCCCGAGCGATACCAAGCAATGCACTTTGCGTCAAACTCTGAGGCGTGCGCGGACGCCCCGTGATCACTTTTTGCAGTGTCTTTAGCAGGGGCGCAAGGGGTGCCTGCATATTTCCGGCTGTGACCAATCCCCAGACCCCGCTGGAATATTTGTCTGCTGCGTGCCACCCCCTGCAAACGAAAGCAAACCAACATGCACGTTGCATCAGAATCTGGATCATGCGCGGACGCCCCCCGATCATTTCGCAGTGGTTTTTGATCGGGACGGCGAGGGGCCGACAGACTGCCTGCGGCAGGGCTGGACCTAAACGTTGTTTCTCGTGATTGTTTTCGTTGGGTGTGTCTCGTTTTGCTCAACCTTTGTTCCCGTTCCTCC
Organism: Prorocentrum cordatum; assembly: GCA_963575745.1. NCBI lineage: Eukaryota > Dinophyceae > Prorocentrales > Prorocentraceae > Prorocentrum > Prorocentrum cordatum. Next base: position 205,016 of record CAUYUJ010016590.1, on the reverse strand, counting down.
CTAGGAAAACGAACAGCAAAAACACACAGCCGAAGTCCAGCAAGACAGCGTCTGGGTCCAGCCCTGGCCTGCGGCGTGCAGGCCCACCATCCCTTTCCACCGACAATGCTAATATTAGGTCGGGCATGTCCCCCTACAAGGGGATTTCGGGCGAAACATTAAAAGCACCCCAGACATGCTCCCAACACACGCGCAAAACAATGTCAACACATTGTCCCCCGACTATCTTTTCCCCTACAAAAAAATCTGACATTCAAATATCATAGAATTATTCCAACAATGCTCAAACATGATCAAACACATCCCCAAACTATGTTGTGACATTTTTGAACTTTCGTCCTGTAGAGGGACAGGCCCGACGTAATGCAAAATGCACTGTTTGCCAGTGGCCGCGGGCGGGGCGGCATGCTGCCTGCCGCGCGCAGGCCCACCATCCTGCTGTCCCGCTCAAAGAAAAAACAAGTGTCCCTACGATCCTACTATCATACCATCCCTTTCCTACCATCCTACGATCCCCCCCACTAGCCTACTATCCTGCTATCCTACTATCCTTGGCACAATACAGTCAACCAGTATAGTAACGATGCAAGATAAGGATGCACGGGCCTTGTAAGGCCATGTCGAAGCTTTTCGAGCGGGGCGCGGCCAGCGAAAGCGGCGAAGGATGGACCGAGGAGGCAAGGATGCAAGGGTGCCCTTGGGAAGGCTGCCCATCCTTACTATGCGGGTTGACTGTATACATTGCTCGCAATCCAGCAGTCGTGTTGCGTTGGTTTTCGAAATGGAATGTAGGGCGGTCGACATGCTGCCCAAGGTGTGGCACCTGGTCCGCGTGGCACACCTGGCACGTGCGGCGCACCTCGCGGGCATCGCGCACCTGGCTGGCGCCTGCGTTGATTCCCGATGGTTGTCCTTGGCGGCCCCTGCCTGTGCTGAGACTCGGGTGCTACTATGTAGTGGGAAGGCGGGTGGGAGTCAGCGACACGGCTCGGGGTAGCTCGATCCCTCTCCCTACCTCCGACCCCCATGGGTCTGGAGGGAGGGAGCGGCGAGGGGCGAGGGGGACCCAGGATAGCCCAAGATGGCCCCAAGGGGCCCCAGAGAGCCCGAGATGGCTCCAGACAGCGCGAGGTCGCTCCAGGTGGCCTCTGACATACTCCAAGAGGTCCCAAGGCAGCTCCACGACTGGCCCACGTGGCTCGGGAGCTTCCCTAGGGCGGCCCCAAGAGGCCCAAATCCATCCAATGCGTGCTGCCTTCTCATGCCCCCAAGGGCGCCCTGAGGAACACCAGTGCGTGCTGCCTTCTCGTGCGTCCGCTTCTGGTGGCACTCTGGGGCCTCTCAAGGTGCCTCCAGCACTGCCCCAGGAGGGCCCCAGGGGCCCCTTTTTCTTACGCCGCAGCGCGGCAGGGAGGGGCGGTCCGCATGACGTCGCAGCGCGGCAAGGGCGATCCGCACGCGCTCTTGTATTAGGTCGGGCGTGTCTTCCTACAGGCAGTTTGGACGAACAACCAAACATAGTCAAAAATACTCAACCAATTTCGTGCCCGGACTCTGTTTTAACTGTGTTTTAATATTTCTCCTGTAGAGGGACAGGCCCGACACAACTTAGTAGCCTGGGGCGCGTGGCGTACTCATTTCTCGGCAGCAGGATTTGCCATCGCTGGGCCGTCCCTTCCCCGTGCAGTCGTTTCGGCTTCGCGCGCCCGCACTTGTGTTGCGTAGGATGGTGGATGCTCATCGGCGGTCCTCGCCGAGGAAAAACTATGCGCACGCCCGAACGATGCCGGTAGGAGGGGGAGGGAGGGGGCGGGGCGGCCGCGGAAGGCAGGCGGCGGGGGGGAGGAAGGCACTCACCGCGGAAAGAGCTTCGGCCGCAGTGGCCAGGGCGGCCAGCCTGTGCTGGGGCCCCCAGGGGCACCCAGGAGCGCCCCAAGAGCGTCCCACGAGGGCGCCGAGGGGCGACTTTGGGGGCTCGGGAGAGGGAAGCCCTGCTCAGGCCCCCGTTGCCCTCCCGCTCAAGGCCCCCGAGGCCACCGAGGCCCCCAGGAGGGCCTCCACAAAGGCCACCAGGAGGCGGCCAAGCGGACCCCCGAGGAGACAGCCCGAGCGACTCCGAGAGGGATCCGAGAGGGTCCAGGGAGGCCTCGAGTGCATCGAAGTCCCCCGAGGTATCCAAACGATGCCACGCTTCCCGTACGAGGGCAGTTCCCCTGGGCATCGTTTTGTTGGGTGGGCTGGTGGGAAAGCGGAGGAGGAGGAGGAGGAGGAGGAGAAGGAGGAGAAAGGGGAAGGAGGAGGAGGAGGGGGAGGAGGAGGAGGAGGAGGAGGAGGACGAGGACGAGGAGGAGGACGAGGACGAGGAGGAGGGCGGCAGGGGTGGAGGGCTCGTAGTTGGGATCGGCGCAGCTGGGGTCGGAGGATCGCGCGGCATCGCCAGTGCATCGGCGATGCATCGGCGATGCATCGCCGATGCATCTGCGATGCATCGCCGACGTCGGCGACGCATCGGCGACGTCGGCATTGAGAGCATCGGGCTCCACATCGAGCCGCATGCCGCAACGCCCACCGGCGATGCGGCGCGATCCTCGGACCCCATCGACTCCGAACCCATATGGGAGGCCCAGAAATGAAGGGGGGAAAGGGGGGAGAAGGGGAGAGGTGGACGACGGAGGAGAAAGGCGGCAGCAACGAAAAGTGGCAGCGAAGACAGCAGGGAACGCAAGGAACAGCCATCGACCAGAAAGCAACAAAAAACTACAGCGACAGGACCCCGATAGCGAACCCGTAGCTTCCAGGACCCCGCAGGTTCCTGGGCGGGGCTCCCGGGCGGGGTGGGCTGCCGCGCCCAAATCGGCGATGAGTGGGCAATGGGGGGTCGATGCGCGCCCCCTGTTGGCGGCGAGCGAGGGGGAGAAGTGAGAAGGAGAATACCTTATCAGAAGGCGGCGGGACTTCTCAGAAGCCCTCGCGCCCTCTGAGACGTTGTTCTTGTCTTCCGGGAAGGCTTGGGAAACTTCTCACAAGGCCGGAGAACTTCCGAGCCTTCTGAGGGGGCCTCTCCTTCTCACTTCCCCCCCTTGCTCGCCGCCGCCCCTGAGCCTGCCCCCCCCCCCACGTTGCCCCTCACTCTGGGCGGAAACCGAGTGCCGCCGCGCTCCGCCGCCGCGCAGCACCCACCCGTGGCGCGGCGACCCCGGGCGGGCACAGGCCCCGCTCCGCCGCCCGAGGGTGCCACGAACGGTGCGGCGACAGACCAACACGGCCGCGGCACGGCCCGCCACCGCACAGTCCTGGCACCCTGGAAGCCCCCGACCGCCCCAAACCCGTGCGGCCGCCCCGATCTGCCGCTGACCCCCCAAATCTCCGACGTCGTGCTGTTTTTTGTTTTGTCACAACATCGACCGCGGAACGTCTAGACCCCACCTTGACGGGCTTTGCGTCCCGGGTCGTCTGCTGACGGTCCTGGGGCCGGGCGAGGGCCTCCAGAGGCCGAGAACTGGCAAACAGGACCCCAAACCCCTGTGGGAAGGGACCCAAGTTAGGGGGGCCAGCGCAATAAGGATAGGGTTTTTTTTCCAAATGTACCAAACCAATCCGCCCAGAATTATGCCTGATGCGAAGACGGGAATCTAAGATAAACTAGCGTCTTCATTCCGTTACTAGACTTAGGGCTTCGTTCACTCTCGACCGACTCCCCACTGATCCACCACACGGCGCGGTCCCCAGACATCCGGCGTCTCGGCCACTTCCCTGGGACTGGCTCTCCATCCCGAATCGTTTCTCGACTCAGCCCCGAGCGAGGCGTGGTGAATGCCCCGAGAGGACCGACACTATCAAAAAAACCTCCGTCTCGACTTCAGCTGACGGTCCCGTTGGCAGTCACACCATTAGATCAGGCGCGTCCCCCTACAAAGGTATTTTGGATGTTGACTTTTTTCTTTGCTGTCACACTCACAAACTGACCCCCAAAAAAATGTTCCCCCGATTATGTTTTTACTAGTATGTGATATTCCTCCTGTAGAAAGACAAGTCCGACTTAAACCCGCCAAACAATCCACTGCGACCAACCGCGGGTCCACTCCGACTCAGCCCGGGCCAGGACTCGCGACCTCCATCCTTGAAGGGGTCCTGGGACACACAAACAAGCGGCACGTGCGCCATGGCTCTTGCAAACAAAAGAAAGGGGGAGGAGGAGGAGGAGGTGGAGGAGGAGGAGGAGGATGTTCAACATCAGCCGCAGAGGAGGTGAAAGCCGCCAGGATGAAACAGCACTGGGCGGAAACATCAGCTGGGGCAGGGGACCAGGGCGGTGGCCAACGCAGACGAAGGGCACCCCGAGGACCGAAGGCTCAGTCGGAGTCACCAGACCCCACTGACCTTGCACGAGCAGCTCCAGAGGTAGACGGGGCCTCATCCTCCGAGCAGTGGAGGTGGGCTCTGACCGAACGGAGCTGCTCGTCACTCTCCTCCAACCCCTCCGCGTTGGGAGGGGTGGGGGAGGAAGAAGAAAGTCCCAGGACACTAGGCGGCCCAGCCCGTCCCGCCCCCCCCCCCCCCGTCACAAACGCGATCCGACGGCGGGGCGACAGTCGGGGGGGGCGGCGCGGGCGCCTGGTGGTTGGCCGCATCGGCGTGGCCGACAGGTGGCTCAGATGACATGTCATCGGGGCCAGAAAAGAGCGGCACTCCGCTTTTGGGGTGCCGACCTTTCATAATCTCACTCCAAGCGTGCATACGGCCATGGTCGGACTTGTTCTGCTTGTCAGGAGGCCCTCGGCATTGTTTGCCAAGCTTCCTGACCTGGCCTCCACACGTGTAATAACAACATCAGGCGCAGGCAACTAGGATGCCACCACCCTGGTTCACATCAAAGAGTATAGGTCTGTGCCCATGGTCGATCAAGCCCTGCCCAGTAAGGCTTTTGATCGTGACCGCGCCACGACACCGCCCAGGGGGGGGCTTCTGAGGACCACGAGCACAACGAAAACACGAGGCACAAATCCAAAACCTGCCTTCCCAGGGCCACTCATGAGGGGGCAGAGGAGGAGGCCTCGGAGCAGAGGGGGGTTTGGTCCAGGAGGCCTCTGAGAATATCCAGCTTGGGCCACAAAGACATGACGCGTGCAGCTAGCGTGCACATGGAGCGGAAGGGGCACGGGCGGAATAAATTGTCGGGGCGGGGCAGAGCTCCCACTGGGGCGCTGGGGACGCAGGGGAGGAAGGGGGGGGAGGTGGTGTGCTGGGGACGCGGGGGGGCTCGGAGCAGAGGGCCGCGGAGCGGGGGTCCGCGGGGGGCGCGGGGGGAGGGGCTCCCACTGGGGCGCTGGGGACGCGGGGGGGCTCGGGGCAGAGGGCCGCGGAGCGGGGGTCCCACTGTGGCGCTGGAGACGCGGGGGGAGGGGCGGGGGGAGGTGGGCGTGCGACGCGGAATAAAGGTCGGAGCTCTAGACACCCTGTGCAAGATAATGAATAAACGCAAATGACAGGATGTCCTATCTTTTCCCATATTTTATGTTTTTTTGTTTGTCTCCCCCCCACTTCCCATATTTTCCCCTATTTCTCAGGGGAATCGACGATTCCTTGTGTCTGTTGACTACCTACTAGACCACCCCAACCCAACCCGAAGACCCGAATTTGACCCGAATTTCGGGTTGGGGGGGGTACGGGTTCCATGTGTTTTTTTCAACGTTCCCCGACCCCCCCCAACCGGAAATGGAGGGCAAATTGAAGCCTTCGGGTTGGGTTGGGGTGGTTTGGTGGGTGGTGATCTGTGTTTCCTTCCCTCCTGGATCCTGCTCCTGCCTCCTGCTGCGCCCCGCGGCCGGAGGAGGGCGCGCCGCGACGGGTGTGCAGAGCGCCGCAGAGGCCCGCCGGGGGGCCGGGCGAGGGCCCCGCGAGAACGAAACCTAGGAAAAACCTCCGTCTCCATTGTTTCGACTCTCCTCCTCCTCCTCCTCCTCCTCCTCCTCCTCCTCCTCCTCCTCCTCCTCCTCCTCCTCCTTCTTCTCCCTCCTCCTTCTCTTCCTCCTCCTTCTCCTTCTCCTCCCTGTCTTCCTCCTCCTCCTCCTCCTCCTTCTCCTCCTCCTCCCTCCGCCTCCTCCTCCTCCTCCCCCTCTCCTTCCCCTCCTCTCTCCTCCTCCTCCTCCCCCACCCTCCTCCTCCTCTCCTCCTCCTCCTCCTCCTCCTCCTCCTCCTCCTCCCTCCTGGTGTCTGGTGTTCGGGCCACATCTCGGCTCTCCAGCGGCCGTTCGGGACGCTCGGGGCACCCCCAGAATTCGCCCCGGGCGAGGCGCAGCTGCTGGCACGCACCCCGAGCCTTGGGAAATCTCCAGCTGGGCGCCCGAGCTATCCGGGGCAGCTCGGGCCCGGGGTAACTTGGGTTTGGACTCTGGAGAATCGAACCCGAAATGGCCCTGACTCGAGTTACCCCTGATGATTTGGGGCTCTGGACGCCCGAACTATCCGGGATAACTCGGGCCCGGGGCAATTCGGGCTCGGATCCCCGAACCAACGAACCCGAGCTAGCCCTAATCCGGATTCAGGGCTATGATGCAGGTCGAGACGCTGGCTGTCTGGGTCACCGCACCGCCTGTGGGGAAACCAAAGGGTACCGATACCGCTACTCTGATCTCTCCCAGGGTGCGCTCTGACCAGGATCTCGAGGCGAATCCAGCGGTGGCGACGACAGAGGCCCAGGAGACCCGAAAAGGGGGAAACCGAGGGGAGGGTAGAGGTACCCTGAGATCCGACGTTGCAGAACAAAAATGCAACATCGCAACACATCACACCCGAACCCCCGGACCCCATCTTTCTGCGCCGTGTTTCGAGCCAGATCGATCTGTGAGGGTCCCAGGGCCCGCAAATGAGCGAAACCGCCTGTTGTGAAACAACTGCCGCGCCAGGATCTCGAGGTGTGGGTACCTTCTCCTCCTCTGGGCCTGGAGGCCCCGAGGGGGGCCAGGCGAGCGGGGAGGGGAGCCGGGGCCTGCGACAGCAGCGCCCGCCGGGTGTCCGGGTGCTCCTCGCGGGGGGGCCGCGAGGCGCACTCGGGGGCCGAGGGCGCGGGGGGTCGGCGGGCCAAGCGGCCCGCCGAGCACGCGACGCACACAGTCGGGGCTGACTGGCGAGGACACGCGAGAGGACACGGGGGCCCTTCAAAGGGCCACATCGCCACAAGAATGCAGCTGGCATGGGTCACGAGACTTTGGTCGACCAAAATGGGGGTCCAGCTGAAAAGGGGGGTGCAATAGATTTGGGGCAATTGCATTACAAGTGTACTGCGCCGGAGACTTGTATTGCATTGTCATGCGACAAATGTATTGCACGCGATGAATCAAGCGATACATCTGCGCCCCGGAATGTATTGCACGCCCCAAATGTATTGCAACCCGCAAATATATTGCAAGAAATCTATTGCATCACCCCCTTGTCGCTGGATCCCGTTTTGGGTCGACCCGAGGCCACAGGAGACAAGGGTGCCCTCGAGTTTGCAGAACCTCATGTGGCCTCCTGGGGCCTCCTGGAACCTGCTGGAGCCTCCTGTGGCATCCTGGGGAGAATCTGTGCCCACGGGTCTGGCCACCCAAACAAGCAAACCGATTGAGACATTCTCGCGCCCCCCCCCTGGGGGCGACAATTAACGCCTCGCTAGAGACATCCTCCAAATGTGCTCCGAAAGCGGAGGATGTTGGGCATGCAAACAGGCAAACCGCTCATCCCCACCATTCGGGCGCGAACGGAGGCCGTGCAATAGCCCTGGCGCCCCCCCCTAAATGAGCGCCTCGCTCGAGACATCCTCCAACTGCGCTCCGAAAGCGGAGGATGTTGGGCATGCAAACAGGCAAACCGCTCGAGAAATCCCCACCATTTTGGCACGAACGGAGGCCGTGCAATACCCCTGGCCGCCCCCCGTTACGTTAGGAGTGCTAAAACCAGCAAGCCACTCGAGACATCTTCATCATCTGCTCATCGTCATCGTCATCGTCATCATCATCGTCATCATCATCATCATCATCATCATCATCATCATCATCATCGTCATCATCATCATCATCATCATCGTCATCATCATCATCATCATCATCGTCATCATCATACTCTTCATCATCATCATCATCATCAGCAGCATCAGCATCATCATCATCATCACCATCATCACACTCATCCATCATTCACCATCACCATCATACTCAAATCATATTCTCACCACAATCATCATCATTGTCCAGTGCAGAGAGGGAGGAGGGAAGGGAGACGTCCAGCGCGGTCAGAGAATTATTCACTGCGTGGAGCTCCCAATACGTGCATAAATTTGAGTACGAGTCTGAGCACAAGTAAGCCTGGGACATCCTCGCAATCTGCCCCCCTGGGGTGCGAAAGCCAGTGAGTCTGAGTATGGGTATAGTGAATACGAGTCTGAATCTGAATGGGTCTGAATACGAGTGAGTTTGACTACGAGTAGATCTGAGGGTGGATGGGTCCGAGTGCGCGTGATTCTGAGCGTGAGTAAATCTGAATACGAGTGCGTCTGAGTATGAGTATGATGGATACGAAACTGGACCTGAGTGGGTCTGAGTACGAGTGAGTCTGACTCCGAATGAGTCTGAGGGTGGGTGGGTCTGAGTGTGAGTAAGTTTGAGTGTGCGTAAGTCTGGGTGTGAGTGAGTCTGTGTATGAGTATGATGAGTGCGAGTCTGAATATGAGCGAGCCTGAGCACGAGTGAGTTTGACCATACGTGAATCTAGGGCATCCTCGCAATCTGGGCCCTCTGGGAGTGCGGAAATCAGCGCCTCGCCATAGGCATCCTCATAATCTGCTTTGACAACAGACGAGTCCACCAAAACATGCAAATTGCTTGAGACATCCTCGGAATCTGGCCCCCCTGGGGTGCGAAAGCCAGCGCCTTGCCTGAGACATCCTGAGAATCCGCTCCAAAAGCGGAAAATTTTCGCAACCCAAACACGCAAACCGCCTGAGACATCCCCACCATTTGGGCGCGAACGGAGGCCGTGCAATACCCGTGGCGGCCCCCCCTTAGGGGTGCGAAAACCAGCGCCTCGCCTGAGACATCCTCAGAATCTGCTCCGAAAGCGGAGGATGTTGAGGACCAAAACAGGCACACCGCCTGAGACGTCCCCACCATTTGGGCGCGAACGGAGGCCGTGCAATACCCCTGGCGGCCCACCGTTCGGAGTGCTAGAACCAGCAAGCCGCTCGAAACATCCCCATCATCTGCTCATCATCAGCATCAGCATCAGCATCATCATCATCATCATCAGCATCATCATCATCAGCATCATCATCATCAACATCATCACCATACTCATACGCATCCACAATTCACGATCACACTCACGTCATACTGGGACCATACCATGGTCATCATCATGACGATCATCATCATTATCGAATGCAGAGAGGGAGGGGGCCACGGGTTTTCTTGGTCTGGCGAGGTCGGAGAATAACAAGAACCCCATCCTTGGGATATGGGGAATAACAAGAACTCCAACCCTAGGATATGGGGAAAACATGAAATTGCTTTTGCTCTTCAGGACGGGGCGTGGGAGACTCGGGGGCTTTAGACTTGTCGCTCCTCTTCGGGGGCACCATGGGCCCCAACGGAACCTTCGGCGTTGCCCACGGGCGCTGGGCCCCGTGGACTTCGCGCTGCGATTTCGACTCCAGGCCCGCAAGGACACGCGAGCCTCTTAAGCTCGCACTGCCTCGCCTTGCCCGCATCGCCAGCCGCGACCTGCTGCCTGCGCTGGAGGAGTTCCAAGTGCTCCGGCGGCTTCTGCGGCTCCGTCACGCAAGCCAAAACTGCCTCGAAGACATGACCGCGGGGCCCGCAGCTCCTCGGCAGAGTGGCGAAGCCGAGCGAAGGCCTAACTCTGGGCCATCGCGCCCTTGATGGACCTGAACTGGATCGCGTCCACAACACCTGCCTCGCACGAGCCCCCGCTGACGACTTGGATCAGGTCGCGTAGAAGACTCGCCGCCCATCATGGTGCCGCAACTCGCGCCGTCGGGGCCCCATTGCCCTTGGCCGCCGGGGGCGCCAACTCTCGCGTCTTGCAGACAATCCAGTCCTCTTGCCGCGCCCGCGGTGGCCTGGCAGCTCGTCGCCGTGGAGACACTGGCGTCGGCCCCGGGTGCATCCCGCGCGCATGCGTGAGGTCGCGCCAGAACGCGCCCAAAGTCTGGCGGCATACGATCCCCCGACGGAGGGGGCGCGGCCAGTGGACTGGCGGCGCAGGACATCCCGCCGGCACCGCCAGTGTGAAGGGGCTTTGGGACACGCAAATAAATAGACACAAATAACAGGAGTCCCCATATTTTCCCATATGTTCGTGGTTCATGTCTCCCGCCCACTTCCCATACTTTCCCATACTTTCTGGGGAATCGGCGTTTCATTGTGTCTGTGTGTTTTTTCTCCCCTCCTGACAATGGCCAGGGCACCCTCTGGACGAGATGGAAAGCCTGCGGCAAAGGCGCGCGGCGGCCCGCCAGCGCCGCGGCAGGCCTGCGTCGGGCCTGGCCGGGAACGCCGCCATGACAGCAGCTTCGAGCCCGTTCTCCAGCAGGCCCTCGGAGTCGAAGCAGTAGTCCCTGACAGAGCAGTTGCTGGCATTTCCCCCCCAAGTGCCTCCGCTCTTGACGTATAGCAGGTTGCCCCTCATCGAGGTGGCGACCCAGGCGACGCGTCGAAGTCGCCGCCAGGCGTCCGCAGCCGTCCTGACGCAGCCACGCGCGCCCCGAAGCGGCGGAGGATGGGGAGGTTACGGTTTGAGGGCCCCTCTGACACCCGCGGATACACGGAGCCCACCGCGATGCAGTACCGACGGTACGTCTAGACGCAACCCACGATGAGTCTCCCTGGCGACTCCATGGGAGAGGCGTCCCACTGCATCAACTTGGGAAGGTGCGTAATTCCCCATGCGGCTTGGGACCGCGATCATTGCACCTGCCCCTGTGCCTTCCTCGGTCAGTGCGATGGGCACCACCGCAGCCATCCAGTCGTATCTGATCAGCCTGGCACACAGCAGGTCCTCTTGCTTCGGCGCCAGTTGGAGCTCCTGGCCGAAGACAACTAGGGCCTCGACCCAGCATCACAGCTGGTGGTGCAGCGCCTTCTCGAACTGGTTAGAGGTGTTCGCGTTGCACATGATGAGCACCTGCTTGCTTGACCTGGTAGTTCCAGCCGCGCTCGGATTGCTGCTAGGAGCTCGACAGGCTCGATTTCTGCATGGCGACATGAAACCCGCGAGCCATATCAGCAAAAATGGCATTCAGCATCGGTCCATGCTTCTGGACATCTCACTCCTCGACACCTGTCCGTTTGCGGACGGGTGAGATATCCAGCTCGGGAGGGGGGCCTTGGCCTCGCGCTTGAAGAACTCCTCGCCTTGCTCCTCTTGGGCTGCATCAGCCAGCCGATTGGGGCGTGGGCCGCTGCCGTTGACCTCCTCCCCCTCCTCCACCGGCACACCGATCTTCTCGCCAGTTTGCGCCTTCTCATTATTATTCCTCGTCTTCTTCTTCTTCTTCCCAGCGAGCGCGAGGGCTCAGTCCAAGCTGCTGGGTTACCCCTGCATCGCCCTCCTCGCCGTCTGCCCCAGAGGACGCCCTGGCGAACTCCAGGTGGGAACAGACATAATCCCAGCCCGTGGAAGTTGGAGGCCTCACCAAGGACTTCACCTTGGCGCGGAGGGGCCCGACCTTCTTGCCCGCCTGTTTGGCCCTTTTCCCAGCGGTGCGCAGCTGGCTCTCGATGGCCTCGAACTGTTGCATGAGCTTCGCCATGTGCGCGACCGCCTCTGTCTGTGCTCGTACCCACGGAGACGGCGGCGTAGAGTCGCTTCCGCGTAGCATGCTGGCAACGTTGCCCAACTGTGTGCCAACAGCCCGTCGGTATGTTCTTGCAGGTTCGTCGTGGATGCCGACGCGAAATCCACGCCAGTCTCCCGCGCGAGCTGCTCGAGATTCTTCAGGCGGCACATGTAGATCTCCAGCAAATTCGCGATGCCTGACGCTACCTCGTTCGAGGCGTCACCATCGGCGTCCTGATGCACGTTCTTCGGCCCGTCGCCGTGCCCGTCCTTTCTGGCTGGCGGCCGACGCCTCGGCATCATACGCTCGTCTTGCCCCAGCAGCCATGCGTGCGGCACGCTGGGTAGGCCCACGCATCGCCAGACGTCGGGGGCATCTGGTGGCCTGAGGCGGCGGCGCCAGTGCCGAATTTACAGCACCGCGAGTTTCGAGAAAACTTCTGGCACCTGGGAGTGCTCGAGTCGGTCCATGGCCGGATGAGGACGGGAGGAGGAGGGGGAGGAGAAGGAGGGGGAGGAGAAGGAGGTGGAGAATGATGAGGATGAACGACGGATAGAACAACAGTTGCGAAGCAGCATGGAGGATGGACGAGGAAGAGGGGATGGGAGGAGGAGGATGTGAGGACGAGGGGGAGGACGAGGAGGAGGAGGAGGAGGAGGAGGAGGAGGAGGAGAAGGGAGGGAGGAAGAGGGAGGAGGCGAGAGGAGGGAGGGCGACGGAGTGACGGAGGCAGGAGGAGAGGGAGTCTCCAGGCATCTACCTCTTCATCTCGGTCTCCCCAGCATCTCCCTTCCGTCTTCTACTTCTCATCCAATCTTCTCCCTCTCTTTCTCTTCTCGGGCCAACTACAGGCCCAATGACTCGCGCTCCCTTATTTGGTCCGTGCTGCGTCGGCGACGCTCGGCTTCCGCCTGCCCACACCAGCGACACGCCACTAGCCCGCCTCGTGTTACGTGTGTTTGGGATGGGGGGGAGGGGGGGGGGGGGGGGGGGGTGGGCGGTCTGTCGCCCTAGGGGGACAAGGAAGCACACCAGCCTTGCACCACCCTCCCCCCCTCCTCCTCCCCTCCCGCTCCTTCCAACCTCCTCCCTCCTCCTCCATCCTCCTCTTCCCTCCTCCTCCTCCCTCCTCCTGCGATTTCGACCCGCTCGTCGTCTCGAGTCAGGTCCTGGAGGGCATCCTCCACGAGTGCCGCGACTTCGTCTAGGCCCGCTGGCCAGCCCGCGGCGCGCCACCCCGTGGCCTGCCGCCGCTCTCCCCCCTCTGCCTCTGCCTTCCCCCCTCCTCCTTGCGCGTCCGAGGGGCCCCGCTTTCTTCCTCCAGGCTTGGAGGGTGGCCCGCGGCCGTTTGTCTCCCCCCCCCCCCCCGAGTGGTGGCTCGGCCAAGCCGCGCCTCGACCCCAGGGGGGTGGGCTCTCGGCCCCGGGTCCCCCTGGCCCAATGTTTCCCAACCGTCCTGTGGCGTTGGGTCCTCGTTTCGAAGAGACGTCGCCCCGCGTTCTCCTCTCCTCTCCTCATCCGTCTCCTCCTCATTCTCCTCTTCCCACTCCTCCCTCCTCCTCCTCCTCCTCCTTTTCCTGTTCCTCCTCCTCCTCCTCCCACTCCTCCCTCCTCCTCTCTCCTCCCCTGCGTTTCATCCGCCCAGTACAGGGTCCGCTCGGGTTTGAGTCGAACCTCTCAGGGCTCGGTGAGTGCTTCGGGGGCCTGCCCGACGCCCCTCGCGTCGCGGGGCTCGGCCTCGGCGAAGCCCGAGGGGAAGCGCCCCCAGACCGCGGGAATCAATACACTTGCACACAGTCGAGCCCGTTCGGATTCGAGCTGCACGGTGCGCAGCAACCCTGACCTCGATCGCTTGGAATCTCGCTCGCTCGCTCAGAGGTTCTTTTTTGGTTTTCCGTTCGCCGCCCGATGTCCCAGTCGGGCCCGACCAGAGACCACGCGCAAGGTCGAGTCTTTTTCTTCTCCTTCTTCTTAGTATTCCTCCTCCTCCTCCCATCCTCTTCCTCTTCTCTTTCTCCTCCCCGTCATCTCCCCCTTTCCTCCTCCTCCTTCCTCCTCCCCTCTCTTTCTCCTCCTCTCTTTCCTCCTTTCTCCTCCTCCTCTCTTTCTCCTCCTCCCTACTCTTCCCCCTTTTCCTCCTCCTCCTTCCTCCTTCTCCACCTTTTCCTCCTCCTCCTCCTCCTTCCGCCTCCTCCTTCCGCCTCCTCCTCCTCCACCTCCTCCTCCTCCTCCTCCTCCTCCTCCCTCGCCTCCTCATCCTCTTCCTCCCGCCCCCTCCTCCTTCCTCCGTTTCCTGCTTTTCCTCCTCCTCCCCATCCACCTCCTCCTCCTCCTCCTCCTCCTCCTCCTCCTCCTCCTCCTCCTCCTCCTCCTCCTCCTCCTCCTCCTCCTCTTCCCCCTCCTCATCCTCCTCCTCATCCCTCCTTCCATCCTCCTTCTTTTTGTCCTCCACCTCTCATCCTCCCATCCACCTCTTGTTGCATCCGCTGGTCGCGCCGCTGGCGATGACCGGTGCAACAACCGCGCACAGACGGAGGAGAGACGCGGGAACACGCCTAAGTTTGTCCCATCCAATACTCCTCCTCTTCCACTTCTTCCTTCTCCTACTCCTCATCCTCCTCCCTCTCTCCTCCTCCTCCTCCTCCTCCTCCTCCTCCCTCCGTCCGCCTCAGCCTCCTCCTCCTCCTCCTCACTGTCCCCCTCCTCATCATGTTCCTGCTCCTGCTCCTGCCCCTCCTCCTCCTCGTCCAGAGACGGATAGCGAGCGCAGCCATGCTGGTAATACTGCTTGGAGAACGTTGAGGAGAGGTTTACACCTGACAACCCAAACTCGCCCTTCCTGCTTCGTGTGCGGACTGAGGCTCTGCTAAACAGCGATGAGGCGAGAGCACACATCACTGCGTCTCGGCCGCGGCAGACGCCCGCGTCAGAACGACCGCTGACAGGCCTCGAGACCCTCCGAGCCAGGAGAGCGGCGATGAAGGAGGAGGCAAAGGCCTAGCGGTCGTCCCAAACACGTTTAGGCTTTGGCCGACCCTTTCCTCCTCCTCCTCCTCCTCCTCCTCCTCCTCCTCCTCCTCCTTCCTCCTCCTCCTCCTCCTCCTCCTCCTCCTCCCTCTCCTCCAGCTGCTGCTCCTCTTCGCCCTGCCGAACAGGGTCGGCGGCACCAGCTGTGAGCCCTTCGAGCAACTCCCGAACGGTAAGCCTGTCCGTAACCGCACCCTCGGAGACACCGCGTGCGAGCGCCAGGCCCCCCCCCCGAGCGATCGCGGCGCCGATCCCCCGAACCCCCTCGGTCTCTCCCCGCCCAAAGCTCCAAGGGTTAGGTCGGGCGTGTCCTCCTACAGGCGGATTTTCGTCGAACAAAAAATAATATCAAAAACGCTTCCAAACAACCAAAAATAGTAGGAACGTCGTCCCCAGACGATTTGTCGACTATGTTTGAATCATATTCCTCCTGTAGAGGGACATGCCCGACTTAATCCAAGGGCCCAGCGAGAGGCCCCGAACGAAATCCAGAGGCACTCGAGGACGCCATAAGAACTTGTCGTCCAGCGTGGTCAGGCTTCGGCACCGGGCTGCGCACAGACAGCCCCCCTGGGCAGTCCAAGCTGGCCTCACCAGGCCCCCTGCGCAGCCAGGGGAGGTCTTAACACCCATGCGGGTAGGGTCAGAACTTAATAGCATTCCGAAGATTCGGGGGCGCGCGCAAACATGGATTAGCAATCCATGGATTTGACGCGCGGTCGCCAAATCCATGGATCGGGGGAGGTGCCCTCTCCAAAATGCGGCCGGTGCCGCCTCGCTCGGCGGCGGAAATCCGCGATTTCCCATGGAAACGCGACCCGTCGCTAATCCACGCCCCCTTGATCCATGTTGGCGATCCCCTGAAAAATGGGCGACAGAATTCGCAATCGCCCTTCTACCCCCTCCGCGAGGCGAGGACTTGTCAGTATCCACCGCTCGGGGGGACCGACCGGGCCGCGGGGCCCGAACATGTCCATGTCCACAGCCTGCCGATTCCCCCGAAGACCAATCCCCTGGGCGATGGTTGTGGACAAACCCCAGCATTAAGTCGGGCGTGCCCCCCTACAGGCGGATGTCGGTCGATTTCTGCTCCAAAGGAAAAATAAACATACATACTCACACATACTATAAAAAAGTCCCCAGGCTATTTTTTTACTATTTTTGATTCGTCCTCCTGTACCGGGGTAGGCCCGACTTAAGGCCAAGCGCAACTATGGAGGGGCCAACGTCTGAAAAGTCGTTGCTTCCACGCCAAGGATCAACGCTCGAGGGGCCCCCCCCGCCACAGCAGGAGGGCTCGACGCACGATGGGGCCTCTGGAGGGGAGGAGGAGTAGGAGGAGGAGGAGGAGGCCCGACTTAACCGTAGCATCGGACCCCACAAGCTGCAGCCATGCACGCAGCCTCGTCGACGGCCGAGCGGTAGGCGGCGGTCGCGAGCGCCACGTACTCGGGGCCCTGGGGCGCACAGTGGCCACGCACTCTGGGATGTCGGGGCACTGTTTTTCTCCTCCTCCTCCTCCTCCTCGCTCCTCCTCCTCCTCGCTCCTCCTCCTCCTGCTCCTCCTCCTCCTCGCTCCTCCTCACTCGCTCCTCCTCCTCCTCCTCCTCCTCTCCTCGCTCCTCCTCCCCTCCTCCTTCACTCCTCCTCCACCTCCTCCTCCTCCTCCTCCTCCTCCTCCTCCGCCTCCGCCTCCGCCTCCTCCCTGCTCTTCCTCCTCCTCCCCCCCCTCCTCCTCATCCTTCCTCCTCCTCCTTCTCCTCCTCCGATCTCATCGCGCATCCGCACACGCACTCGCGGCGGTCGGTGTAGGGGCACCCGGCGCACCGAACCCAGCACGGGTTCACTAATTTGACCAAGGCCCTGATCGCTTGGCCTTCCAAGCAAAAGATCCACCACCGTGCATTCGGCGCGCAGAGAATGCCCAGAGGCTCATACATACGTGCGGGCTTACAGTGAGGACGCGGGCGCAAGTAACCCAGCCCTGAGAACCCGCGCGCGAGATGCACAAGGGGGGGAACCCAGACCCCCCGAGCGCAGCAGTTTCAACGGACCTGGGAAGTCCCCGCGCAGCGAAGCAACCCAGGGTACCCTGACGAAAAGCACATGATTCGCTCATGCGCGTCCCCGCTGTAGTAGAGGATGGTAGGCCTCATCAGGGCATGGACCACCAGTCTGTCAGAATCCCTGGGCGCTGCTGGACAGTCCCAGGCGCTGGCCGCGTGGGCCTCCCGGGGGGCCAACTCCGCCCAAACCGACGCCAACGTCCCTCCAGAGCCTGCCACGACGTGCTCGAGAAGACACAGGAACCCTGGCGGCCCCAAGGGAGCCTCATGTGGCTTTCTTGGTGGGCCTGTTGGGCTGTCGTGGAAGCCCTGGGGCCAGCCCAAGAAGCCAAACTGATTGAACACCTGTGGCGCCTGACTGATCTTCGCTTCCTCGGACTGTTGTTTTTCAAGGCGTCCAAGACGGCCCAATCATGCATAAACAACCTGCCCATACGGGCCTGGGAGGCCCACAGGAGGGACCAGTAAGCCGTTAAGAGACCACTAGAAGGGGGGTGAGATGGGGAACTCGAACTGCCAGTTTAAGGCTCCGGGCCACGACGGCCCACGAGACAGCCAGCAGGCCCGCAAACGCCTCTCAGGAAAACCCCACAGAAGCCTCCAAGAGGCTCCTTTTTATCAGGCTCCAGATGGCATCCGAGAGGCCTCCTGTCACGACCCATGCACGGTGGCGGGAGGGGCAGAAAATCACTGCACTGGCCGCCCCCTGTGGTCTTGCCACAGGGGCGCTTGGCGTGCTCAGGAATGCTTGCCCGGAGGTGGTTGGCGCAGATTCTGGTGTTCCAGATGAATCCAAGATGGCCCCAAATGGCATAATCCGGCCAAGATGGCCTCCAAGTTCGCCCAAGATGGTTTCAACTTACCTCCTACACGGCCCTGGATGGGCCCAAGATGGCCAAAGACTGCCCGCGAAACCCCCAAGAGGCGTCCAAAACAGTCCAAGAGGCCCCCAAGAGGGCTTCCAGGAAGGCCTTAAGAGGCCAAATTCATTGAATTGCCTGAGGTTGTTGTGGAACTTTAGCATGTGTTTCTTTTCGGCCTTCTGACGGCCCGAGACAGCCCAAGAGCCCCCAAAAATCGCTCCAAGATCGCCCAAGAAGACTCCAAGATGGCCACAGACCGGCCCAAGATGCTGCCAAGACGGCCCCAAGGCGGCCCAAGAGGCCTCCAAGAGGAACACCCATAAACGGCCAAAGAAGCCCCCCCAAGAGGCCCCCCAAAGGCCCGAAGATGCCCAATGAGGCCCTCAAGATGCCTCAAAGAGGCCCCCAGGAAGCTTCCAGGAGGCCCCAAGAATGCCCCCAGAGGCTCCACATAATCCAATAGCCCTTATAACTGCGCCGTAAACAACAAATAAAACAATAAGACAAGAACAAAGGAAAAAAACTAAAAGAAAACAAAAAATAACTAAAGAGGGGGTGGGGAGCGACGATCGAAAAAAAATAAAGGGTGTGGAAACAAAAGAGCAACAAGTACCGCCCACCGGCACTGCTTTGAACGCGTTCAAAGCAGTGCCCCGGCACTGCTTTGAACGTATGATATGATGATATGAAGATGATTATGATTGATGATGATGATGATTTTTCCAGCGTACACTGTCCGCAACTGCGGCAATCAACATCATGCTCCACTTGCCCGCAACTGCGGCCATCACCAACGCTGCCCCTCGAAGCTCCACGGAGGGCGCTCGGCAGGTCGCCCGCTCGAGCCCCACTCGACTTCACGCTGAGGAGGCGAGCCCTCAGGGGCATTGTCCGCAACTGCGGCATGATCAGAGGGCCACCACTGCGCGCCATCATCGCCCCATTCGCTCGAGCTCCAGTCCCACCAGGACCAGCCCTGCCATCTCGTGGCGGGACTGCGCGCCTCCCATGCGCCGCTGCCGCTGGCGTCCCAGGACCCAGCCGCCACTGCGGCCCAAGAAGGGGTCGCATCGTCGCCGTTGGCAGCTTGCGGCGGTGGCGTGTTCCCAGCTCGCTCAGCCCCAGCGTCTCTCCCCGCAACTGCGGTTCCCATCTGGGTCGGACGCCCTTCCCCGCAACTGCGGTGTCCGCGTAGCTGCCCTTCTTGCCGCCCTTCTTGCCGCCCTTCCTGCCGCCCTTCCTGCGTTCCAACCTCGCGGCGAGTCTTTCAGGTGACCTGCGGCACGTATTGTGCGAGAAAGCCACCAGAGGGAAGTGCGCTCCGTGCCTCGCCCTGCCGAAGGCGCCATGCCATATCTTGTCGTCGAGGTTGCCCCTGCTTCACTCTGAAGGGATGGCGCACCCAATCGTCGCGTTCCCTGCGCGCCATCCTTTGCTCGAACTCCGCAACTGCGGTCAAGGATTCGCCAGATGGCGTCAGGAAGGCGCGCATCTTGTGTTCAACGGGCTCAGCCTTGGGCACGTAAGTCTGAAGCATCTTCCCAGGGCCATTCGTGTAGTCGAAGACAGGGAAAGACGGATCATGCTGGGTCGTCAAGAATCCGCCCTCACGGTCGTGCAGAACACCCAGGCCATGGTAAAGCTTGTACTGCCCAGGACAGTTTATGAACAAAATCGCCATGCTGTCTGCCCTGGGCTGGCCGCCTGCTGTCTTCCAGGGGGTCCACGCGGCGACGTCCACAGTCAGGCCGCAATTGCGGCACCAGGACACAAGCTGGAACATGCACATGTTGAAGTCCCCCATGCAGACCTTCACGTCCCATGCCCTGACGTAGGCGACGAACCAGTTGTAGAACTCATGGAGCTTCGTGACGCCCCAGTCTTGGTTGGCCAAGCTGTGGTGGACGTGCACCGCCATGACGTTGAAGGAGCCCCCCAAATGGGTCACGGCCTGGTCCAGGTGGACGCGCACCACCATCGCCCTGGAGTACTTGTTGTGCAGCTTTGGCGCAGGAGCCTCCGCAACTGCGGACTGTTTCTTCTTCTTCTTCGTGTTGGACTTCTCCTGCTTGTGGAAGAGTCTCGCAAAGTCTACGTGTTCAATGTGGCCGCCACTGCGGTCCCTCATGCCAACAAGGAGGGTCCCTGATGGCTCGCCGCCCTTAACGCACAGGTAGTTGTATTGAGTCCGACTCCGAAACCTATCGTCCGCAACTGCGGCTGCACTGTCCCTCGCGTCGAGCTCCCCACTGAGTACCGCGCAGGTCTCGTCGTCGCACTCGCAGAGGGCGATGATCTGGGCAGGGTTCGCGCGGAGCTGCGCCCACTCGTCCGCGCGTTGCGTGGGTCTAGCTGCAGTCCCTCCGAAGTTGGCCACGAAGAAGCCGACCCGTCCCGCTTCGAACTCCGTTTTCTCCTCCCATGCGTCGACAAGAGCTCTTTGTTTTTCCGACAGATTGCTTGTCTCGATGATGGGTACCCGTTTCCAGGGTCTCCGCGACGACAACACTCTCGGCATGTAGGAGTCATGTGCTGCCGCAACTGCGGCTCCCGCACCTCCCTGGGACTCAGCCTCGTCAGCGGAGGCAGCCGAGGACGCGACGGTGCTGTCGCCATCTTGCGTCCGCTGGTCGTCGTCATCATCCGCAACTGCGGCTTCCTCGTCTTTGCCTCCCTCCTCCTCCTCAGCGTGGTGGATGAACACCGTTCTGGCGAATCGAAGTCCACGGTCCATACTCCCTGAGGATGCGCTCGGGCGCGCGGGCGGCCACATGCTTGCGTCTTCGCGTGCGCCACCTCGAGCCACGGTGGCTACGGAAATGGATTGTGAATGGGCATGGGGTCGGATGGAGGGAGGAGACAAAGAGGATTCGAGGAGTGGCAGAAGGAGGGCGAGGACTCAAAGGAACCGAAAGAACAACAAATGGACTGGCGGAGAAGCAGAAGGAGGGCGACAATTGCAAGGGACTGTGAAAGGATTATTTTCACAGCAGCAGGAAGACCGCAACTGCGGTTTTGCCTCATCTCCTGCCCGCGCGGGAGCCGCTTGGAAAAACAACTTCCCTCAGGACTTCCTGTGGGTCCGCAACTGCGGCCTGCATCACGCTAGGGCTGGGATTACCAGCGCCATTTGCCCTCCCAGGGTTCTCACTGTTTCCGAATGCACAAACTGCGACAGCGCCGAACGGTTCCCAGACGCCGCGTCGTTCGCGACTTTTTGCAGCCACCCAGCAAACGTGAGCGGCCATTGCTCCTTGTGCTGCTTGCACATCTCCTCGTCCCAATGCGTCTTGAACCATGCCCACCCCCCCCTCTGCTCGTCTGAGAGGACGCCTTTTCCGCGAGCCAGGCGATCCAGAGCTGCCATCCTGTTTTTCTTGATCTTTAACTCCTCGGGATTCCACTGCGCTAGGGCGTGTTTGTTAGCCAAAGCCGTTTCCACCGCAACTGCGGCCTCCTTCTTTGCCCTCAAGGCGGCCTCGGCCTCTCGAATCTGCTTCTTGAGATCGTGCAACGCCTTCGTCCTGTCGTTCGCTTCCAGAGCAGGCGCCGCTTTTTCGCCACCACTGCGGCTTCGTGGTCTCGCTGGGCAGTCAACGCTCGTAGGACCTCGTTGTCCTCCCGCGCCAGCTCTCTCAACCGCTTCTTTTGTTTGTGTCGTTGCTGTCGGCAATCCTGCGCTAGTTTCTCCATGCCCACTTGGCGCAGCATATCTTCCGCCTCGCGGAGCGTTTCTGCCAAGGACGTCGCCACAGCCACCTGCTCGGCCGCCTCTGCGTCGACCACGCAGTCCATGGATACCGAGGATCCTTGAGGCCCAGGTGCCGCAACTGCGGCATCGCACTGTTCCGCAAGAGCCTCGGCCCACGAGGCCTCCTCTTGCTCTTCGTCCTCCTCGTGCTCCTCGTGCACCTCCTCCTCCTCCTCCTCCCCGCCCTCCTCATCGCCCTCCTCGTGCCTGGCTCCTGGCCTAGCGCTTCGTCGCCGAGCTTCTCCAACACGGAATCTGTGGCGTCGTGTTTCTCGTATTCGTGTATGAGACGCAGCACGTCATGGTAGGACCATTTCAAACGTTTCTGCTCGCATTCTTCCCTCACCTCCGCGACTGCGGTGTCCACTTTTGCTCGCAGCCCCCCTGCTTCCCAGAGTTCCGCCGCCTCTCGGCAAATCTCGAGATCTCCTGACTTGTCGAAGTGCGCTCGAATTCCCACTTTCAGGAAACCTTTCGCGGCGTCCAAGTGCAACTGCACATCCTCCAACACTGACAGCATCAAGTCGGCGCAATCGGAACGCCGCAACTGCGGCACGTGCTTCCCCAACGCCATTTGCTGCACCAGCGCTTTGGTCTCGAGGGCAATGTACCGGCGCTTCACGTGCTGGGTCAAGTCCGTGTCCACGGGCTGCGCAACTGCGGTCGCCCCCCCGCCGTGAATGATCAGCACGTAGCCGCGCTGCCAGGCGAGTCTCCGCACAGCGTCTGATTTGTGCGGGGAATGGTCGTCGGCCATGAGGATGCGCCACTTTCCCCGCAACTGCGGGTCGTCGGGCCAGGCCCGCAAGTGCCGCTGCAAGAATGATACAACGTCGTCTGCGCGGTAGGACCCCTTCTCGGACGTCGCCGTGCTCACCCAAGACGGATAGCCGCGACTGCGGGCATGGGCGGCCAAGCCCTCAGCGATGACAGATCCCCCCTTGAACATTAGCTCCGCCGGCGGTGGTCCGCAACTGCGGATGTCCTCCGCGTCGCTCGACACCGTCAGGGTCGCTGTCCACCGAGCCCTGCTGTCGTCATGCGCCTCGACAAGCGGGACAATGCCACCCTTCACAGCCAAGGTCGGCTTCGAGGCCGACGACGACTCGGTGTGGTGAAAGGGCGACTGGTCCCAGTTCAGGATGTGCGGGTCGTACCCCAGAAGCTCCTCAGCAGCTGCGCGGACCCTGGCCACGTTCAAGATCATAGTCTCAAAACGAGATTGGAGCAACCATTTTTGCACCTTGTACTTGCGGTTCGGCTTCTTCATGCTCAGGCCGTAGGAGCGCCGCCACTTCACCCACCACCGAGGCCGCAACTGCGGCACCATCGGTTTGCCTCCCCGCTTCATTTTCTCCACGCAGTAGTCCGCGACGAGTTGCTTCGCCTTCGTAACCAGCAGGGATTGGGAGAACCTGGCCAACATCTTGGGCCTCTCCTCCGCAACTGCGGTTCGCTTGGCCACCGCCTTCCAGTCCACGGAGTACCTCATGTGGGACCACCACTCGTACAGAGCGGCTTCCAGCCATGGAGCCTTGTTCGGGCGCCCTTGGCTGCCCCGCGCGCGGCGTCGGCCATGCACGCCCGCCGTGCCATGTCCACCTTGTGTGCGCCAGTTTTGAAACCACTTGGAGACGGCCTGGCGCTGCTGGACGACCCCCATGCCCTTCGGCCACGTGAACCGCCCGCAAAAAGACGCGATTGAATTCCGTGGCAGATCGCCCTCGCCCATCCAACCACAACTGCGTGCGTGCGCCTCCAGTTCTTTGCAAACCAGTTCGCGGTCTCTGAGCATGTGCGGGCACACGCGCCGCTTCTGTTCCGCAACTTCGGGTGTTGGGCGTGCGCTGGCCAGTGCGTGCGCCCTGATCTGCTCCTCCTGCAACGCCTCGGGCATAGCCTCAGCCATGGCAAGCAATATACCCATGTCCTGCACGCCCGTCTGCCACTCTAACGCCGCCATGAGAGCGGGGCGTGGCGCGCTCGCCTCTCTCGGCGCCTCTGCTGGATCGCCCTCGCCCTCGGAGTCGTGCAGGACCATGGGTCCAGCAGGGCCGCTGGCCCCGCAACTGCGGTACGCCCGCACCTCCTCCAAGGTTAGTTCCTGCGTGACTACGAGCATGTCGTGCAACCACGGTTCGTCCCAGCGGCGCACCCCGAAATCGTACAGTTCCTCCCGAAGCCATTTGCGCGTATCGGCATTTTGCGGTTTCTGCAACATCATCGCCATAAGGTCAATGCCGCAGTTTCCATCGCAAACAGTCCCTAGGACCCATTGTCCCAGAGGACCGTAGTACCTGTTCAACGCGTCCGCCCCCTCAGAGCACACGCCACCCACCGCAACTGCGGCCACCCAGTGGCGCACCTCATGGAGAGGGTTCTCGGGAGTCACGGGCCTGAGTTCCAACGTTGTCCATTCCCCGAACAGATCCTCAGCAGCGGCGAGTACGCACGCCACGCCGTCGACGGCGCATGGCTCAGTGCACTTCTCCTTTGCCCAAGGCATGTAGAAGTCAAGGAGGTCCTTGCGGTTCTCGCCTTCCCACGCGTAAGGTTGACGCCCGAACCGCAAGGCAAACAGCATGAAAGCTGAATACCCTATGTAGGAATTCTCGGACAGAATCTGCCTCAGGAGAGCCATCGCGCGGTCAGGCACCGTCGCCGCCACTGCGGCCTGGATCTTTGGCGCGTCTTCCACAGGTGCACCATTCTCTGGCGCCAGGGGTGGCGCCGCGACTCGTGGCCGCAAGGCGTCGCCAATAGGCGCCGCAACTCGTGCTGCTGCCTCTGGGTCTGGGCGCGGGAAGAATGCGACCTGCGTCTTCGACCAGTTCTCTGGCAGCTGGCGCGCTGGTGGCAAGCGTGCTGGAAATGGTGTGTCTTTGTCCGATTCCACTCCCTCAGGAGCTTCAACCGCAATTGCGGACTCGTGCGCAGCAGGCGGTTCTGGTGCTGCGTGCACTTGAGCTGGAGGAGCTGGAGGGACTGCTGCTGCGGGTGCTTCGGGCGAAGGGGCTGCTGGAGGTTTTGGTGCTGCGGGTGCTTCTGGCGCAGGAGCTGCCTGTGCTTCTTGCGCAGGAGCTGCGGGAATTGCTGGTGCTGCTGCTGCTATGTGTGCAGGGGCCGAGGGAGCCGCAACTGCGGTGCCGCCTGGAGCTTCTGCTGACGCCGCGGGAACCGCAACTGCGGGTGGTGGCGGCGCGCCCGTTCGCCAAGCAGACGGCCGCAAATGAAAGTGGGGCGGCTCTGCAAAACCGTACTGCGACACGGGCCACTTCGCTAGACACGGAAAGTCCGCACATGCGTGCACCTTTATCTTCTTGGGGCAAGCGTCGCCGCTACTGCGGCTCAAGATGTTGGCGAGCCCAGTGGTGCCATACCTCGTTTTCCTCGGTGCGCGGCCGCTGTCGCAAGGGAGCCACTCCACCTCGAAATGCGTTCCGTCCTCCTCGCCATGCCATGTCCGCCCCACGGGGACATTCATGCGCGGTCGCGTGGCGAACGACTCGGGCGGGGCACGCGGCTGCGGGATACAGAACTAGGAAGAGGGAGGAGAGGAGGGAGGAGCAACTGCAGACGATGCGGAGGGGCGAAGAAGGAGAGGAGGAGGGAGGAGCTACTGTTGAAGTGCGCCCGCGCGGAAGCCCCAATCATCGCGCGCACGGGGTCTCGATGCTTCACTCAATGCTTCTCTAAGAAACACGCTCGCCCGCGCAAGTTGGCGCACTTAGGCGTGCACCCGTGGAGCGCCCTAGACAAAAACGCGGCGGCGCCCCTTCGCCTCCCGCCTGCCTCCTCACACCGCCTCGCCCTCCGCGTTTCCACTCGCACCCAGCCGCCCCGCAACTGCGGGCACTCAGTAGCCCCACCGCAACTGCGGGCCATGCGGCTTCGGGCCTCAGTCGAACAGATTGGGGACTTGGAGCTCGAGGTAATCCAGAGCCGCTTGCTTGCGCTGGTGCTGCGTCATGCCCTCCCACTCGTAGTCGTAGCCCTTCACCGACTGCGCCGACTGCCACTTCTTCTTTGTAAGTTTCTTCACAACCATCTCGATCCTTTTGCCCTTGTTGGCACACTCTCGCGTGATGGTCGCGACCCAAGCGCCCTTGAAGTCCCAAACGACGGTGAAGCCAGAGCCGCTCCCCTGCGCCACGGGGGAGTCGACCTCCTTTTGCTTCGCCAGCGGGGTGCAGGGTCAACCGCCGTTGCCCAGTCCCTGTCCGCCACTGCGGCCTCGTCCTTGTCGCCGTCGTCGATGTCGGGGACACCGCCGAGGCTCACGTCGTCCACGATCAGGTCGATCAGCCACCCAAGGTCTGCAGCGTCCAGCCACAACGTCCTCCGCTTGAAGCTGGCCACCCGCACGTTTCGAACGGCCGTGTCGTGCGGAAACTTCATGGGGCTCTTTGCGGGCATCTGTACGGAGTGCACAGTGGCTATGGCCGACTCCACGGCCTCGCCCCTGGGCAGGCCAGTAGCCGCCGAACGCGTTCCAGTCTTCTGCTTCTTGGCGCTGGTCGGGGTCGCTGCCTGCTTCTTCGTGGCGTCCGTGGAGCTGACCAGGGCCGACATGGGGTCATCTGCTTCGTCCCCCGCGTCGCCGTCGCTCTCCTCGTCCGCAACTGCGGCGCCGCCCTGCTTCGCGAGTTCTTTCTTCAGCGCGTCCAGGCCTTGGAGGCCTTCAAGGCCCCTGCGGTCGGTTTACCTTTGGCGCACACCTTGAGCAGCCAAGGCTTTTGCATGTTCACGTGCACGAAAGTTATCTCTCCGAGGGGCCATGCGTGGAGCACCTTGACATCCTTTTCGGGGACGGGGGTGGTCTGCGCAAGCCAACCTCCACGGATGCACAAGACCTTCTCAACGCACACAGGGCTCCATTCGCTCGAAGTCGGCATGTGTGCTACTGCGCTGGACACGGCCGCAACTGCGGGCAAGGCGGAGGCGCGGGCAGTGGGGCCGCGCGCGGTTGAGCCAGATGGCGAGCTGAACGCCTCCCTGGAGGGCCTCCCTCGGCCCCTGCGATCCTCGCGCCTCCCTGGAGGGCCTCCGCCCTCAGAATGCTTCAAAGCAGTGCCGGGGCACTGCTTTGAAGCACCTGGGTGCTTCAAAGCAGTGCCGCGGCACTGCTTTGAAGCATTCTGAGGGCGGAGGCCCTCCAGGGCCTCCGCCCTCAGCCCAGGGCCCTCCAGGCCCTCCAGGGCCTCCAGGGAGGCCCTCCGGGGCCTCCAGGGAGGCCCTCCAGGGCCTCCAGGGCCCTCCAGGCCCTCCAGGGCGGACGCCCTCCAGGGCCTCCAGGGAGGGAGGGAGGGAGTGAAGAAATGAGTAGTTTCGGCTTCCAGCTGGGGAGGAAGGGGAGAAAGGAGGAGGAGAGAGGGAGGAAGTGGAGGAAGGGCGAGGGAGGAGAGGGAGCAGGGAGGGAGGAGGTCCGTTTCGAACCTCCGTGCTCGATCGTCAGCGGTCCGCTACTGCGGCATCAGCAAGTGACACTGCAAACTACACGAGCGCTCCGCAACAGCGGTCACGCGTGCGCCCCCCCTTCGGCCTGTTGCCCGCAACTGCGGTCACGCGAGCAAGCCGCCCTGACTGCCGCCACTGCGGCTACTGAATTACTTAGAGCGACATCTTCCCGCTTTCGTCGAACCCTTTCTTCGATTTCTTCGGCGCGGGCTGGCCCGAAGGCTTCCCTTTGGCCCTCTTGGCCGCGTCCGTCTTCCACGTCTCCTCGGCCGCCTTCTTCTTCGGTGCGGTTTTGGGTCACGCCTCCCACAGGAGCTCTTCTCCTTTCTTCACGGCCGTGGTATTCACCAGCACAGGGACATTCACGGCGAGCACGACCCCGCCTGTCCCAGGCACGCACACCGCCAATTCTTTCGTCTCCAGCTCCATGTTGATGCGCGCAACTGCGCTATCATTACGGCTGTTTCTCTGCTGGATCTCCTGTTCCGTGACTCTGTTGACTGCCCAGAAGACGTGCATTGTCTCTTGCGCATCCCACTTCCATGCTCTCAACCGCACATCGTGGTCAGCCACGTCGGCGGGCGTCTTGTCCGCAGGCGGCTTAAACTCGGGGTGCAAGTAGAAGGTCGTGGGCGTGGCCCCATTTGGATCTCCTTTCACCCAGACTTGCACGGCCACCCTCTCGGGGTGCGTGCTTGCGGCGTGCACCTTGGATGACTTTGGGACGCACGGCCACAACTCGATGCATTTTTCGTCGTTTGCAGCGGTTGCCTTGACGGTGCGTTTCTCTGTGTCAGCGTCTTGCAACACCTCTACTTGCGCTTCCGCAACTGCTGACATGTGGCGCGCCCAAAGGCACAGCAACACTGCGCTGACCAAAGCAGGCTCCCGCCCCAGCTCCTTCGCTGCCGCTGAACGCCTCCATTCGGCGATTGGCAAAAGGAAGGATCCGCGTGGAATGGCCGTCGTGTCCCTGCTGCGCTGGTGGTTCGTTGGTAATTGCGTCGTGGGGTCAAAGGAAATGACCGTCGGCATCAACTCGTGCTCCTCTGCGGAAGCCTTTGTCTTCCCCGCCACTGCGGGCTCATTCGGTTCTGGGCGCGGCAACGCGATGAAATCGAACCAATCGGGCTTCCCGCCTCGGACTCCCACTTCGCCGAGGGCCTTCTCAAGGGCGTCCCGATTGGACTTCGGCTCCACCTTCCCCGTGGCCTCCGCGCAAGCGCGGAGGAGCGCCTGACGATGTCCTGGGATACTTCGTTCCTTGAAGTTGGTGTCCTTCAGGTACTGTATGAAGCCGTCTGCGGTCAGTATGCACAGGTTCGCCTTGAACTCGATCGCCTTCTCAGGGCCCATGCCGTCGATGGCCTTGCTCAGCGTGAACAAGTACAAACGGAGAGCCGAGTTCATGTCGATGAGGAAGTCTCGGAACTCCTTCTTCATCCACGATTGTTCTGGGTCAGGGCACCACACAGGAGTGTCAACGCCCCTCTTCCTCGCAGGCGCGTTCCTGTAGCATCGCATCACCACGGCAACCTTGACCCACGGCACTTCGTCCGGAAGCTCGCTGGCTGCCCCGAAGGCACCGAGCCGAAGGGCCCTTCTCCTGGAGTTCACGTAGACCTCGCAGAACTGGAGCAGCAAGGGGATGAACTGCGCTTTCGTGCTCCCGAGCCCAACAACGAACGAGAACAGCTCAATGAAGTCTGGGTCCTGAACGACTCGATCGAGTTCGTGCATGACGGAGAGCTTGACCTTTTCAAAGGCAACCTGATCCGCAACTGCGGCGTGCAGCTCCGCGTCAACAGCCATGCACAGAACACGGAGCGCGGTGAGTTCAGTCGTTCGCAACGCAAAATCGGCTCCTTTATTGAGGGACTGGCTGATGAGCGAAGCACCAGTGGGTTCCTCGTCCATGATTTTCCAGCTAAGCACTTCCATGAGCATACCCCCCTGCTCGAGTTTCTTAGCGACAGGGTCATGTTCCGCCACTGCGGCCATGTCGAGCTTGCCGTCCTTATCGAGCACGGGCTTCAGCCTCGCGCTCTCGTCCTCCGTGAACTCCATGCCTTGGGGGATGGGCCACTTGGCTCCCAGGGCGCACGCCCGCAACACGAGGCACAAGTGTGAGTGCGAACACGTCCCATACGCAACGTCTGTTCCGCAACTGCGGTCGAA
>CAUYUJ010016590.1:62082-174582 GCA_963575745.1 Prorocentrum cordatum | reverse complement strand
TTACCCGTGTTATTGTTCTGGTGTCTGTTTCTTATTGATATGCCTTGTTTTGCATGTGTGGAATGAAACGAGCTACTATGACGAATATGCTTATTAGTACTAGTAATGGTCGCTATGCTTCTTATTCGTTTCGGTAGTGTTATTGGTATTGGGATTCGCAGTATTCGTAATAGTATTAGTCGTATTAGTGTGCAGACTCAGTCTACTCTTCGTTTGAGTAGTATGAATACCATGAACGTTCGCATTCTTATTCGCATTACTATTATTATTCGCTGTGTTGCTTTACGACTATGGATAGCACTACGCGTATCTTAATATTCGCAGAGTGCTTCGCATTCATGATCGTAGGGATCGTACCATTATTGCTGTTATAACTCTGGCTTTTCGCTGAATAATATCACGCGACGGTTGGATGTCCTGTCTTCTTCCTCACCATCCCCTCTTTTTCCGCTTTACCGCGCGCGGGCAACTGCATTCCCCAGCATGCTGCGCGCAGGCACCCCGAACTTCTGCCCGCGCGATCTCTTCCACTGGTCGTCGCCCTTGTTTTTTCGTCCAAATTCATGGCGGCGGGATTTCGACCGGGCCTCGCGGTCTCCATCGGCCTCGGTAGAACAGGCCCGCTACGAGAGTCCCCCCCCTGGAAAACACCCGACATCCCCCATCGCTAACTTCCTCCACCCCCTCGCCCCCCCCCCCCCCCCCCCCCCTGACTCGCAACCCCTTTGCGGGGCCCAAGTGGTGAACTGGAAAAACCGCGTTTCCTGTAAATCGCCGCATTTGCCCAACTGCCCCATGCCCGAGGAAAATTCCAGGGGCCCCATCTCTGCCGCGATCTAACACTATGCGGTTGCCTGCAAACCCGAGTGCCTCTTGAACACCAGCTACTTGAACGGGCCTGCTCAACATGGATCCGATTCGTTGTTCCCCCAGCGGTCCGTTGTCCACGGTTCTTGATGACTAAAACAATTGCTGCAGTGTAATGTCTTCCGCCCTTGATGGCTCCTGCAACTATCGCGGGGAAGCGAGTTCCCATTTTCGGAGGCACAGCGGCGTTGAAGGCCCCCGAGCCCCAATGACCCACGCAACCCCCCTCGGCCCCTCCCCTCACGGGCACTTCACTTCTACGCCAGGCCGTCCATTTCCACGAATTGCGATGCGCCACAGCTCTGATTCCACGTTGTGTCCTGATCGAGGCGCCCCGAAATTGCGCCACCCCACTCGGCGCCGCGGCCGCAATTAACCCTGCGCTCTTGTAGACGCATTTACCCCTTGATCCCTGCCCTCACCTCCCTGTTCCTTCTCCTTGTCCCCATGATGCTGTCTCCTCCACTCCTGGCCAACCTTGACTGGGCACGACGGTTTGACGCGGCCCGCAGCACCGCCTCTTGCCAGCGCGCTCGCCCACTTCGACGCCGCGGCACCCCGGCCCACGCACCCCCGCGTTTACCGAGTCGGTCAGGAGCAGCCTCGCCAGCGTTCTTCTGCCATCGGGCAGCGACGCTGCTCTCCCCCTGACGCGCGCAACGCCCCCTTCCGCTGACGGGCGCAAATCCGCATCCGATTTTTCCTTTGCAATGAAGCCCCTGGCCCCCTCGGCAAGCTCTCGGCGCGCCCCGTGCGCGGCCCCCCTTGACGCGGCCCCCTGGGAAAGCCTCGGCGCCCTGATAACGCCCCTCGCATCCCCCCCCCCAGATCCCTCGGCGACCCTCAGCACCTGCCTAGCAAGATTGCCCCACCTCCTTTTCCTTTCGCTGTTCCTTTAGCGACGCAGACCTTGGCCATCTCCTTCGCGCACTTCAGGCGGGTTGCCATTTACGACGGCGCCCTCAACATTCCCAGTCCACCAGTTCCCGCTTTAGTCGTATAGCCTGAATCGCAGACGCCATCGACCCAGTTACCAGTGTCCTCGTCGCAAACTTGGCCGACCACGACAGAGCCTGCACTATTTCGTCGGCGCCTCATCTTGACACCCCCCACCCAATCTTCGCACTCGGGGGCGAACTTCTGGGAAGCGCCAAGATTGATCGGTGCTGGGGTCTTGAAGCAACCCCGCTGCCAATTGACAGGCCAATCGCCCTCGCGAGCCACGATGATCCCGCGCGAACTCCGAAAAGCAATGGCAATGAAAGGGCGGGCCCACATTGTCCGGGGGCTCCACTACTGCACTCCATATTTCGAATTGGGTCGCTACATCGTTCACTTAATATGGCACTTCGGGTTTCAAGGCAGAGTTCATCTTATGCGAGGGTCAGCCCAAGCAGCCGCAGGATACCATGTGTATACTTCAGATAAACCATCAAGCCGCAACCTCCGTGTACATCCTTTAGTTGTCCCCCGCTTTCTGGCCCCTCCCATTTGTCGTTTAACAAATACCAAAAGTCCTCGCCACACCTGGCATTGCCGATTCTTGTCATCGTCTTGGTTCTTGGTTTGTGACGCCGTGGTGTACTCGTTCAGCGCTGACCCCCGCTCACGGTCTGTACCAAATCGTCCTCTTCGTCATCAAGTAGACCGAGCTTGTTCCTCTGACTCTCTGGGGGGGTACGGGGGCGAGCGCAGTCAACAGCTCTTCGCTCCACCACATAAACGAAGCCATGCAATTTGAAAAGTCGCATATGTTGGACAACCGTGTACTCGCTGACGAGGTTGCTTCTACCTCCGCCTGCCGCGGTTTCCTGCAGGCTCTATTGCCCCAACGGTCTTGGCAACATGCCCCGAAATGTCCACTTGATGACGAGTTGTTCTACCAACGCGCTTTGTCAAAATACTGAACCGATCCCCGCAGTGCATGTAGCGCTTGATATTTCATATCTGGGGGGCGTTCATGTTGCAGCTCATCTGCAACAATGTGAACGCGTCGTCATTGCCCACAGTCCTGAAACCCTGTGTAACCCTTCTGTTGTGGTTGGCCTTGAGCGCCGTGTTAACATACTTGAAGTCGCCTTTCTCTCGCAACCAGCATCGCACTATTCCGTGGACTGTTCGTGTTCAGATTGTGCCATGCCTTCCGGACTTCAGATAACGCTGCATCGAAACATCGGTCGACTGCGCCACGATTCGCTGGTGCCGATGCGGTTGCCGCTGCGGCCATTTCCGAAATGGAGGTGCTTCGCGGAATTAACCACGCGCAATGGACCCCGCGGGGCAAACACCGGGCTCCGCCACCATAAAAATATGCAGGGATATGTTCCTTGAAGGCAGATTGGACTTGAGCCAAAAAGTTGTGGCCAACGAATAACATACACCACGGGAAATCCTAAACCACGGGCGCCACAAGAACCATAACTGATCATCCTCACTCAGTCGGAACGCTAGAATCTAACATGGGCACCTCCTCCTTCCCGTTCGGCAATGTAGCATCCCCGACACAGGCTATGCTGCCCCATGGTGGTGTCTATGTGTTCTTGTTTGTTCTCTCTCTCTCTCTCTCTCTCTCTCTCTCTCTATCTCCCTCTCTCCCTCGCATAAATACCCTCTTGCTCTCTATCTCTCTCTCCCTCTCTCTATTTCTCCCTGTCTCTGTCTGCCTGTGTAGTGGCCCCTCCCCGAACTCCCCCTATGAGTTGATCTAGGGCCAACGCCTGCGAACAGGTCGGCGTTACGCCTGCTAGGCCTCCTGCGATACGAAGACTGCTCTAGCCAGGAAGATATGTCCAAAACCTGATAGCTAAGGCCATCACTTAAGAATGACGGGTTCATGCAGTTTCTGCCGCCTCCGCGCACTGCAGCTGCACTCCGGCAACCGACATCCACCAGATATGTGCCCGACAAGTCTCTTCCAATATCTCTCGAAGGCGACTCGATCGCCTTCGATCAGGATGTGATCCGCACGCTAATGCTGCGATCCGAAGCGCGACGATCCTTAAGTTGGAAATGCATGATTAACTTACTTCAGTCGAGCTCCCTGAGTGCACTGACCAGGGCTCCACATGCCTATCGTATCGCTGTAAGTGACTAGTAGCCCGTGGGTGCACGATCCAGAGCTGAGGCGATCCCCAGAACGGGCTCGCACGCTACACCTCTGCCAGGGCTTGGCGCACGCTGCCCCCAAGGGGGGGGGGGGGGGGGTAGCGTGTAATGAGCGGCCCGGAGGCGCCACTTCGCACGCAACTTGTCCAACGCCAACTGTATCTGGCAGCTTCCAAAGAGGGGGGCGTCCAAGACGGCGGCTCGCAAATCATGGCCCGAGGCATGTGCGCGGCCCAGGGCAGGCCGAGGGACGCAGTGAAAGAAGAAGAAGAAGAAGAAGAAGAGCGGGCCATGAGATCTGGGAGACATCGCAGCCCCCCCTAGTCATCCCCCCCCCCTCTTGGCCGCCCCCGACGTCTGCAGCTGTTGTTGTTATCAGGGGTAACTCGGGCCCGGGGGAACTTGGGCTCGGATTGCCGAAAAACGACCCCGAATTAGCCCTTACCCGAGTTAGCCCTGATGATTCGGGGCTCTGAGCACTTCTCTGCCCCAACCCTGCGCTGCGCCGGGCCCCAGCGCGCCGCGGGAGGCCCCGCCGCGCGCCGCCCCTGCGCGAGGGGCTGCCGGCAGCTGCCGTCGTGATCTCGCTGCCGCTGGCCGTGAGTCAGCGGGCGCCCCGTCGGCCGTGCTGTCGCGTCGCTGTCGTCGTCGCCGTCTTCGCCCGCCGCCTTGGGCACCGCTTGAGGGCACCGCTTGAGGGCACCGCTTGAGGGGGGGGGGGGGGGGCGTTCAACGGGGGGGGGGGGCCGAAGAAACGCGCACCGATCGCGTCCCTCTTGGGGCCACAGGGGCCCCTTTGGGGCCCCCAGGGCCCCAGGCCATGGACAAGCGCAGAGACGAGTGGGACGCTGCAGCGGCCCGCCAGGATGTGGAAGCTATGTGGGCCCTCTGGTGCGACATGCTCGAAGACTCCGCCGGCGTCCCGGGCAACAGGCATCAGCGCAAACACGGCACCGTGCTCAAGCGCTGGGAACGGGTCTGCAAGGGCCCAGACGGACAGCGGCAGACGGTGGTCGAGAGACGTCTCCACAGGCTGCTCCGGCGTGCCCACCACGCCCTCGAAGGGCCCCGGGCCGGCTCCGACGGCCTCTCCCTCTTTGGCAATATCCGCAGCGGGGTACAGAGCCTCGTCGACGACGGCGTCCTGGGCGAGGACACCGCGGCCGACGGCGAGGATTTGGCAGCGCTCCGCACAACGATCCTCGCGAAGCTCCAGCAGCTGGCCGAGGAGAACAAGCAGCGCCGGCTCGCGGCGTGGAGGGAGCGGCAGCAGGCTGGAGACCTCAAGGCAACTTTCCGGCACGTGGCCGACAGGCCCCCGCTCTCTGTGAAGGCGGCCTCGGACCAGCGTGGCCGGCCCACGGCCGACCCCAAGGCCATCGTCGCGGCAGCTGTGCGACAGTGGAATAAGAAGCAACACCCGCGTCTGGAGCAGCACCAGATCGGCGACTACCTCCGGGAGGTGAGGGACGTTGTCGAGCACGTGGAGCCGCCGGACATTGGCTGGATGTTCGAGGCGCCGGAGCTCCGGGCCGCCCTCCGGAAGACCGCCGGCACTGCGGCGGGCCCCGGGCAAATCAAAGCAGAGCAGCTCGCACATGCCCCTGGCATCGTGCTGGACCTCCTGGCAGACCTGGCAAACGCCATCAGAGACACGGGGACTTGGCCCGCGGCCCTCAAGGCGCAGGAGGGGACCATGATCCCAAAGACCAGTGACAAGCCCGACTTGCGGCCTATTGGCGTCGCCCAGTCTGTCGCCCGGGCCAGCAGCAGGGTCGCTGTCAGCAAGTACAAGCAGTGGGCCAGCCAGGTCCAGCCCACGGATGCGCACGAGATCCTGCTCACGGTGGACCTCGCTATCGAAAAGGCCGCCCACGAGGGCACCCCGCTGCACATTCGCCAGAGCGACCTCTCGAACTGCTTCACGCGGATCCAGCCGGAGCTCGTGGTCGAGGTTGCCGTGCTCTTCGGCATGCACCGAAAGGACGCAGTGCTCCTCTTCATGAACAATGTCGGCCGCGACACGGTGGTCAAGGTGAGCGGCTACGCCAGCGACTTGCTCCTGGTGCTGCGCGGCCTGGCACAAGGCGACCCCGCCTCTCCGCTCGGCGCAGCTATCCTGGCGGGCGCCCACGCGCGCAAGGTCTGCTCCGTCTTCGATGTGGGCATGGGCACCTACGTGGACGACCGGACCACCTACGCCAACGACAGGGACACCCTGGACGGCGCCGAAGCCCTGCTCAGGCGCCTGGACGAGCTGAGCGGCCAGAAGGAGGACGACAGCAAGCAGGACAGGGCGGCGGTGAACGTCGCCGGCGGCCAGCACAAGGACCACCTCGACTTGCTCGGCGTGCGGCTGGATCTCACTGGCCGGAAGCCGCCAGCGGCCGCCCCGCGAGCCAGGAAGCGGGTGGCCAACCTGCTCGACAAGCTGCGTCGGCTGCGCACCGTGGCCAAGGCAGCGCGCCTCGGGCGCAGGGCAAGGAAGCGGGTCGTCATGGCCCTGGCGGGCAGCATTCGGTGGGACGCGCCGTGGTGCTCGTTCCCCAAGGAGACCGTGACCCGCGTCCGGTCTGCCATGGAGTTGGCACTGGAAAGCAGACGCAGGCACGCAGCCTGGCGCCACAAGGGCGCGGCATGGTGCATGGAGGACAAGGCCTGGAAGTTCGAGCCCGACGGCCTCGCGCTCTCCAGCACCGTGAGCATGCTCAGACGCGTCGCCCGCACCCACTTGGGGCCCGCGGTGGAGGCGCGGTGGGACCACTGCGACGGCAGCGGCCTGCGCTGGCTGGACCGGGTCCGCGGGGTCCTGGAGACCATGGGCTGGCACCCCGGCCCGTCGCCCTTCGAGGTCGCCTTCGGCGGTGACGGCTTCCACCTCGCGGAGGTGTCAAAGAGCTTTCTGGACCACTGCGTTCGCGAGACGTGGCGGGCCCACATGATGCGGACCTGCAGAATAACCGCCAGGAAGGTGCCGGTCGAGGTGCCGAGCTTGGACGTCAAGACGTTGCGGCGCTTCGTGGAGGAGGCGCCGACGGCCGCGGAGCAGAGGTGGCGGTGGCGATGCTGTGTTGGCGCCGAGCCTTCTCCAGACCGCCTCAGCCACGTCACGGACGAAGTGGCGCATGACTGCCCCATCTGCCACACTGCTGCGACCACGTGGCACTTGATGTGGCGGTGCGACGCCACCGAGCATGAGCGGCAGCGCCGGGGCCTCCACGAGGCCACCATCGGCAGGCATCTGCCTCAGCACGAACGGTCTGCCCTTCTTCTCAATGGGTGGACGAGGGCCGAATGGGACCCCCCTGACGGCCAGTCGCATGATGCGCACCGCGCGGCCGCCAAGGGCCAGGGGAAGCTCGCCCTGAACATCCTGCGCTTGAAGGACCGGGTCCTGAAGCGCTACTGGGACATCTTCGTGGGCATCGCGCCGGAAGCGGGCCACGGCAGCAACCAGGCCGCGAGGCAGGGCAGACCACTGCCACGAGCAGGCCCTCCCTCCTCCTCCCCCCTCCTGCCTGCACGAGGAGGACGTCGAGGAGGTCGAGGAGGAGGGCGAGGACGACGAGGACGAGGCGGAGGAGGCAGGGCGGCGCTGCCGGCCCTCTCCCGTCCCGACACGAGCAACCAGACGCCGGCCGGGCTGGCGAACCAGGACATCCCGCAGCACGCCAGGGACAGGGACATTTCGCAGCATGCCGCGGCGGCAGCTGCGCCGGCCGACCGGCCACGAGCACCTTCCTCTCCCCCCCTCCTCCCATCCAGCCTGCAGGATGAGGATGTTCGTGGAGGGCGTGGACGTGGACGCGGAGGACGAGGAGCAGCAGGAGGCAGAGGCAGCGCGTCGCCGTCGCCGCCTTTCTCTTGGCTCAGCGCAGAACAGCAGCTTCAGCCGCAAGGCGCCTAGCGGAAGCATGATGGATCGTAAGACTTTGTCATCTTGGTTCATCGACACAGCTTCCTGCACGACAGGTGCACCTTCCTTCACCACTCCATCTACCGCACCCCCACCAGTACGCAACGCCCGACCACCGTCGCCGTCGTCGGCGCTGGTGGCTGCCAGTTTTCCCTTCTGCCTGGACCTCGTGCACCCGTGGCGGGTGCGCGCGAGGCCAACTTACAAGAGGAGGAGGAGGAGGAGGAGGAGGAGGAGGAGGAGGAGGAGGAGGAGGAGCGGGAGGAGAATCGGAGCAGGGTCATCCCACTTCCGCCCCTCGCCTGAGGGGCGTCGAACGGGAGAGACTGGCTCGGGGGGGGGAGCATCGACCTGCAGTCGGCGACCCATCGCCGGTAGATCGGCGAGGGGCCCCCGATAGCGAAGCCGTACACTCCTGGGCGGGCAAGGGGCATCGGGCCCCTATCGGCGATGAATGGAATAATGTGCGTTTTCTTATTCGGCGGCGTTTCGACATTGGGCGGATGTGGAGAAGGGGGGTCTGGCTCCGGATCTCTGCTGAGTGCGACTATTTACAACCGTGCGTCCTAGGGGGGAGGGACTCCACCTGCTCGAAACAAGCTCCAGAAACAGCCAAGAACTACTCCAGGGCAGGGAGGGGGGGGTGCGAGGGTCTGCGCCGATCGGCAAAACAAGGAATGAGAAAACGCTCACTATTATTTGGTTCGTTGAGGGCTTGACGACTTCTGCCGTCGCTCTACCCGCGCTAGTGAGGCCACGATTTGCTGGAAAACGTCCATGGAAATCCTTGGATTGACCTGGATGTGCTAGGATTTACCTGGATCTACACAGATATATCTGCATGTTCCTGGACCAATCGGGCTCGATCCCAACAGGTCAATTGGCGAACAGTCGCCAAGCCCTTAAGGATGTTTGGGGTTCGATGCGTCCCCCCCTGAGCCCATCACCCCCTAACACTCGGGGGCGCGCAAACGTGGACTGGCGCTCCATGGACTTGGCACGCGGTCGCCAAATCCACGGATCGGGGGCGGGGCAGGTGCACCCCCCCCCAAAGTGCGGCCGGTGCCGCCTCGCGCGGCGGCGGAGATCCGCGCTTCCCCATTCGGGATGGGCCAAGAGGGGGGTGTCCAAGAGGGGGGGGTGCAAATCATGACCGGCGGCATGTGCGCGGCCCAACGGGGGGGCCAGGGACGTACTGAAACAAGAAGAGGCGCCATGAAATCTGGGGAGATGTCATGGCCCACGCCATGTTATCCACCCCCCCCTAGTCATCACCTCCCTCTTTTCCGCCCCCGACCCATGGAAGCGGGACCCGTCGCTAATCCACGCCCCCTTGATCCATGTTTGCGATCGCCCGAGCCACCGCCCTCTCGCCGCCCTCGTCGAAGGCGGCGGGGCGGGGCCGGGCAGGGCACGGTCCTAGGACTGCGCAGAGGGCCAGCGTCTGCCGCTCCAGCTTCCGCCTGGTCTTCTCCGACGGCCGCCTCGGGTCCTGCAGCGCCCGAAGACGGGGGGGAGAGAACCTCCTTCCCCTCTTACTCCTCCTCCTCCTCCCTCCTCCTCCCCCTCCTCCCCCTCCCCCTCCTCCTCCTCCTCCTCCTCCTCCTCCTCCTCCTCCTCCTCCTCCTCGTCCTCGCTCCCCGCCAGTCCACCTCGCTCCTCCCCGCTCCTGGCTCCCTCCCCCTCCTCCTCCTCCTCTCCTCCTCTCCTCCTCCTCCTCCTCCTCCTCCTCCTCTCCTCTTCCTCCTCCTCCTCCTCCTCCGCCTCCTCCCCTCCTCTTCCTCCTCCTCCTCCGCCTCCTCCTCCTCCTCCTCCCTCCCTCCCTCCATGCCTCCCCCCTCCCGCCCTTCATCCACCATCCCTCTATCCCTTTATCCCTCCATCCCTTCCTTCCTCACTCCCTCCCTCCCTCCCTCCCTCCTCCCTCCTCCCTCCTCCATCCTCCTCGTCTTCCCCCTCCCGTCTCTTGCCTTGCTGCGGAGAGAGTGCCCGGTGAAAGCCACCAAGAAAATTGAAACAAGACCCGAGGCTGCCTCCATCAGAAGAGACGTCTTTCGCCGTTGACCGAGGTTCCGACCCCCCCGCCTGCGATTGGACAGGAGCTGGCATCGGAAGCCGCCACCTTACCCTGGCCAAGCCTGCAGGTCGGGTGGCAGCTTGCCCGCTGAGGCGGGAGACTATCCTCTTCCCATGGACCGATTGGCCTGGGCTGCACAGACGACCCAGCTTCTGGAGATTCCCCTTGAGGGGACCCCTGTTCCACCGCAGCCCATCCTCCTCCTCCTCCTCCTCCTCCTCCTCCTCCTCCTTCTCCTCCTCCTGCCGTCCTTCTCCTATCCTCCTCCTGCTCCTCCTCCACCTCCGCCTCCTCCTCCTCCTCCTCCTCCTCCTCCTCCTCAGCACAAGCACCAGCATCAGCATCAGCATCAGCATCAGCATCAGCATCAGCATCAGTATCGTCATCGCCACCATCAGCATCATCATCATCATCACCATCATCATCATCATCATCATCATCATCATCATCATCATCAGCACCATCATCATCATCATCATCATCATCATCATCATCATCATCATCATCATCATCATCATCATCATCTTCATCATCATCATCATCATCGTCATCATCATCAAAAACATCATCATCATCATCATCATCATCAGCATCATCATCAGCATCATCATAATCAGAATCATCATCATCATCATCATCAGCAGCAGCAGCATCATCAGCATCACCATCATCTGTATCATCATCAGCATCAGCATCATCATCAGCAGCATGTTCGTCATCATCATCATCGTCAGCATCATCATCACCGTCATCATCATCAGCAGCAGCAGCATCAGCAACATCATCATCGTCATTATTATCATCATCAACATCGTCATAATCATCAGCATCATCATCATCAGCAGCATCAGCATCATCATCACCATCATCATCGTCAGCATAATTATCAGCATCAGCATCAGCAGCATCAGTATCATCATCATCGTCAGCATCAGCATTAGCATCAGCATCAGCAGCAGCATCCTCAGCAGCAGCATCACCATTATCGTCATCCGCATCAGCGTCAGCATCATCATCATCATCATCATCAGCAACATCGTCATAAGCATCAGCATCATCAGCATCATCAGCAGCATCAGCATCATCATCATCCTAACCCTCATCCTCATCCTCATCATCATCAGCATCAGCGCCATCATCAGCATCGCCATGAGCGTCAGCATCAGCATCAGCATCACCTGCATCATGATCAGCATCATCAGCAGAAGCAGCAACATCACCAGCATCAGCATCAGCATCATCCGCATCAGCAGCAGCATCATCACCATCATCATCATCATCATCATCATCAGCATCAGCATCATCATCATCACCATCATCACCACCACCATCATCATCATCAGCATCATCAGCATCGGCATAATCAGCATCAGCATCAGCAGCAGCTTCATCATCAGCATCATCATCATCAGCATCATCATCAGTAGCATCATCATCAGCATCATCAGCATCATCATCATTAGCATTAGCATCAGCAGCATCAGCAGCATCAGCATCATCATTAGCATCATCACCACCATCACCACCACCACCATCTTCATCACCACCATCACCACCACCACCATCTTCATCACCACCACCACCACCACCATCATCATCATCATCATCAGCATCATCATCAGCATCAGCATCATCACCTTCTGCAGCAGCATCATGCCCTCCTCTGCTCTCTCCTCCTAATCATCTTCCTCCCTCAAGTCCGTGTGGCTCAGCGGCCCGGGAAGGGGGAGCTGGCCGCACGGGCGCGCGCGCACCAGCGGGGGTGGTTCAAGCCAGGTCTCGAAAATGGCCTCGCCTCGCGACTTGAGGGGGGGCAACAATTCCGTCTGTATGGTTGGTGAGATATGCCGCGAGCGCATCTAGCTTGCCATCCTCCCACTCTCCCCTCTTTCCTCCCTTCCCTCTCTCTCGCTCTCTCTCTCTCTCTCTCTCTCTCTGTTTCTCTCTTTCTTTCTCTCTTTCTCTCTCTAGATGTCTCTCTGCATCTCTTTCTCTCTCTCTCCCTCTCTCTCTCTATCTATCTCTCTCTTTCTTTGTTTTCTCTCTCTCTCTATCTCTCTCGCCCTTTCTCTTTCTCTCTCTTTCTCTCTCTCGCTTTCTCCCATCCCATTACACGAGCACTGAGTGTGAATACTAATATCCTCTCCCCTGATGCTGTTTATGTTTGGAACGCGATCTGACTTTGCCAAAACAGAACGGTGACGGTCAGTGAAGAGAGGTGCTCCCTGTGTAATCAGCTTCGGTGCTTTGCAACCGTCGTTCAGAATGGCACCCTCGCCTAAGCGCGAGCCATAATCATGGATCCGATTCATTCGTCGTCGTTGCCGTCTCCATTCTTGCCCCTCCTCCGCCTTGCAATACCCGTGTTCCTGCTGCTGTTCCTCCTCCTCCTCTTGCTTATCCTACTCTTCCTCATGCTCGTCATCCTTCTCTTTCACCACTTCCTTGTGCACACAACTTCCATGCCTGATTGCGCATCACACGATGGGATCAGCGGCAGGATCAAGATCCGCAATGACTCGAGTCGGCGGCTGGCGAAAAATTCAGCGCAATGGGATTGACTGGATGGGAGGGGTACGAAGTCAGATATTGCGAGCGCGAAAACCTAGCTTGACACCCTTCCCGTCTCCCCTCCTCCTCGTCCCTCTCCCACACCCAGGAGACGAGCGAAGAGGAGAAAGAAGAAGAGGAGGAGGGGGAGGAGGAGGAAGAGCAGGAGAAGGAGGAGGAGGAGGAGGAGCAGGAGCAGGTGGCACAAGAACAAGACGGAGGGAGGTGATGGTCATGGTGATGGTGATGGTGATGGTGATAGAGATGGTGATGGTGATGGTGGTGGTAATGGTGGTGGTGATGGTGATGGTGATGGTGGTTGTAGTGTTGATGTTGATGTTGGTGGTGATGGTGATGGTGATGGTGATGGTGATGGTGGTGGTAATGGTAATGGTGACGGCATGATGGTGATGGTATGTGATGGTGTGATGGTAATGGTGATGGTGATGGTAAGGGTGAGGGTGAGGGCGATGGTGATGGTGATGATGATGGTGATGGTAATGGTGATAGCGTTGGAGATGGTGATGGTGGTATTGGTGTCATAGTGATGGAAATGACGGGGGCGGTGATTATGGTCATGCTAACGATGCTGCTGGCAACGATGATACGGTTGATGATGACTATAATGACATGGTTGATGATTATGATGACACTGATAATGATGAGAAAAATGGCAATACTACTCATACTACAACTGATACTAATAAGTATCAACTATAATGATCATTGAAGTCACCGTACAATCGCACTAAGAATACGTAAACGAACAGAAATACTAACAGTAATAAAACCAATAAAAAAATGCGAAACCATCATCATAGTGATACTGTTAATGGTACGGGAATAACAATGGTGATAATGATAATAATGATGAAGATGATGATGGTGGTGCTGATGATGATGGTGCTGCAGATGATACTACTGGTGATGATGCAGATGATGCTGATGATGATAATGATCCTGATGATGACGACGATGACTATGATGGTGATGATGATGATGATCATGATGATGATGGTGGTTCCTGATTGTGATGGTGTGGTGATGGTCGTGATGATGATGGCCCCGCCCCGACCTCTCCCCTCCCCTTCCTCCCCTCTCCCCCGTGCCCTCAAAATAAGAGAAGCCTTCCCCCCGGGCCCGCCGGCATGCGGTCGCCCAGCGAGAGGCTCCCGCGCGCCATTGCCCGCGCGATGCCCGGGCTGGGGCGACCAGGGCGCGGGATTGCTGCGCGCAAGCGCGGCGGTGGAGAGGAGGGGATCGGGCCCTGGAGAGACAGGGGGGGGGGCGTCTCTGAATGACGTGCGAGGGAGGAGAAGAGAGGAAAAAGGGAATCACAAAAAGAACCCACCGCCCTGGTGCCCGGTGCCCCACCAAGCGGGCAGTTCCCTGGCCCTTCATTCACCTCCGAGGGGAGAGGGACGGGGTAGGACAATTGCTTCAAACAAGGTTTGATCTAACACCTGAGCTGCGCACTGCCCCACGGGAATTCCGTCCCGATCCCCGCTCTTCCTCCTCGTGCTTCCCCTCCTCTTTGTCCTCCTCCTCTTCCTCCTCCTCTTCCTCCTCCTCTTCCTCCTCCTCCTCATCCTCCTGCTGCTCCTGCTGCTCCTCCTGCTGCTCCTCCTCCTGGTCCTCCTCCTCCTCCTCCTCCTCCTGCTCCTCCTCCTCCTCCTGCTCCTCATGCTCCTCCTCATCCTCCTCCTCCACCTCCTCCTCCTCATCCCCTCAAGAGGGGCGTATCCGCCCTGCTGGCCAAGGGCTAGACGGCGCACGCACCAGTCCTGGGCACGGGATCGGCCAGGCCAGGATCGGTGTATGTGTGCAGATGGTGTCCCCCCGAGGTGAGGGAGAGGAGGAAGGAGGAGGACTGACTGACTGAGCACTGCTGAGCACGTGCGTTTCACGACCTGCTCCATAGCTCAACTTCGCAACAAAGCGGCTTGACACACGTGCTGGATCTGTGATGATCAAGCAGATGTAGGAGGAGGAGCCTGCCTGGCAGCTCGCTAGGGGAGGAGAAAGAAGAGGAGAAGGAGGACGAGGAGGAGGCAAAGAAGGACGAGGAGGACAAGAAGGTGGAGGAAGAGGAGGACCAGCGGAACATCAAGACTCATGAACGAAGCTCCACCAGACCCTCCCCCAATGTTCCCTATTCACAGGTCCAAACAAGGGTTAAGTTTCACCAAAGACAACTGCCCCGTGGGAAAGCAACCGTCTGAACATCCTGAACCGTGGCAGAGCGCCGTTCCCAGGACTTTAACGTCGCGAATCACGTACTCTTGCGCCCTGACGACCCTGAACCGTGCCAAAACACCATTCATGGGACTTTAACACCGCGACCCCAAGACGCCCCCCGGACCCAAGGAGCTTCAACAGGCCCCCCAAAGCCCCCAAGAGACCCCCAGCGGGCCCTCAAGAAGTTCAAAAAATACCTCCCAAACGCCCCCGAAACGCCTCACACGAGACCCCATCTGCCATACGAGTGGCCTCAGACCCACAGTCCAGGCACGGTGGCAGGACGTGACGAAAGCCACTCGATAATCATTTTTCTTGTAGGTTGACAGATGCCCGCGGTAAGGTCAACGTGGGTTCTCGCCCGTTTCCCGATGCGTGCACGACGAACACTGAAAATGTCAGCCGCTGAAATCAATACTGCCGGCGCGGACGGTGCC
Source organism: Prorocentrum cordatum (assembly GCA_963575745.1). Taxonomy (NCBI): domain Eukaryota; class Dinophyceae; order Prorocentrales; family Prorocentraceae; genus Prorocentrum; species Prorocentrum cordatum. The sequence continues at coordinate 159,392 of CAUYUJ010016590.1, read as the reverse complement.
GCGATTGCTGGGGGCCTCTGGGGAATCCTTCGCGAGCACACGGTGGACTGCCAGAGAGAGCTCCGACACGCCCCACATCTCGTTCCAAGACGCCCACGACAGCTCCAAAACGTAGATGGTATCGAGACGGCCACCGACCCGCCCAAAACGGCCCAAGAATCAAGAATCAACCAGTGGTGCGTCGGAAACACAAGTTCTTGCTCTCCTACGCGCACTTCAAAGAGAGGCATCGTTCCTCCTCTAATCGAGATCACGTCCCCTTCAATCACCTCCCCGCCAAGCTTCTCCTGAGCAACATCCCGACCCAAGCTTTCGAGACGAGACTCCTGCGATCAAGGCCCCCTCGCGGCCTACACGAACCACCCAAAGACTACGCCCGCAAACAACATTCCACCAGCCATTGGGGCATCGGTGGGTTAGGTGGGCCTCTCTTCCAAACCCCCTCTTCCCCTTCGGAGAATGATTTGCACGTGCTTCTTATACATACAAAGACCCATCCCCACTCGACCAGCGGCCGACCCGAAGCAAAGACGCTCCCCCACCATCCCTGCCGAAATACAATACAAAATGCATGTTGCGACATGATCTGGATCATCTTCCGGCGTCCCGCCATCACTGCGCATTGTTGTTTTACACGACGGCCGGGGGCATCATACCAACCCGTGTGCGCACACACGCCATCCCTCTCAACAAACACTGCAATGTGCACGTAGCGTGAAAATCCGCCGACCCCTTGGGGTGTCATCAGCGTGCGCGGTGCTCCCTCCTCCCCCGAGCCCCTTCCCTCGGAGCCCAAGCTGGTCGATTTGGAGGGAGGGGGGTCCGCCCGGATGCCCCGTGTCCGGCCTAAACGCATCATGGAAGGATAGAGGGCCCCGCAACGAGCCAAGAAGGGCCCAAGAGGCCCCCAAGACGGTCCAAGTGGGCCCCGAGTCACCGAAAGATCCTCCAGGACGGCCGAGACGGCCTCCAGACAGCCCAAGACGCCCCCAAAACGCCCCAAGAGGCCTCCAAGAGCCCCCCCCTAAGAGGGACCCAAGAGGCGACATTCATTGAGTTTCAATTGGTTATGGTCAAGTGGCACACCAGTGGTGCACCAGGCCTCTGCCCTCACCAATGGGGCTAAGACGCCACAAAGCTATACCACTTCAAGCTCCTCCTCCTCCTCCTCGTTCTGCTCCTCCTCCTCCTCCTCCTCCTCCTCCTCCTCCTCTTCCACCTCCTCCTCATCCTCCTTCATTGAAATTACTATTATCATTCTTCCTCCTCCTCCTTCTCCTCCTCCTCCTCCTCCTCCTTCCTCCTCTCTCCTCCTCCCATCATCATCATCATCATCATCATTCATCATCATCATCATCATCATCATCATCATCCATCATCATCATCATCATCATCATCATCATCATCATCATCATCATCATCATCATCATCATCATCATCATCATCATCATCATCATCATCATCATCATCATCATCATCATCATCATCATCATCATCATCATCATCATCATCATCATCATCATCATCATCATCATCATCATCATCATCATCATCATCATCATCATCATCATCATCATCATCATCATCATCATCATCATCATCATCATCATCATCATCATCATCATCATCATCATCATCATCATCATCATCATCATCATCATCCATCATCATCATCATCATCATCATCATCATCATCATCATCATCATCATCATCATCATCATCATCATCATCATCATCATCATCATCATCATCATCATCATCATCATCATCATCATCATCATCATCATCATCATCATCATCATCATCATCATCATCATCATCATCATCATCATCATCCATCATCATCTCATCATCATCATCATCATCATCATCATCATCATCATCATCATCATCATCATCATCATCATCATCATCATCATCATCATCATCATCATCATCATCATCATCATCATCATCATCATCATCATCATCATCATCATCATCATCATCATCATCATCATCATCATCATCATCATCATCATCATCATCAGCATCAGCATCAGCATCAGCATCATCATCATCATCATCATCATCATCATCATCATCATCATCATCATCATCATCATCATCATCATCATCATCATCATCATCATCATCATCATCGCGACTCCTCCACTTCTACCGCCTCGCCAGACCTCGCTCGCGCGCGCTGGGCCACGGCGCGGGCCTCCCCCGTGTCGGTGAAGCCAGACACCAGCAGCGCCTGGATGCAGGCCGGGTGCCTCGAGTTTGCGAGGGGTGGGCGCCCGGGTCCTCCCGCCTGTCCGTCCCTCCTCCACGGCCCACTTCCTCCTGCCTCCTCGCGATATATATATATATATATATATATATATATATATAATATTATATATATATATATCGGAGGTGAGGGGGTGAGATCGAAGTGGAACGGAGAGCCCCCTTACCGGGAAATCGATTTCGGTTTCGTGTTCGTGCGTGCCGTGCGTGCGGGCGAGGCGAAGCTGCGTGGGCGGGCGAGAGAAAGTCTCCTGTGGCTGAGGCGCGGCCGGACCAAATGACTCCCTTCCGGGCGGCCGGTGGCCCGCGGTGTCCCGCCGGTGTCCCGCGAAAGTCCCGTGTGGCTGAGGCGCGGCCGGACCAAATGATTCCCTTCCGGGCGGCCGGTGGCCCGCGGTGTCCCGCCGGTGTCCCGCGGTGTCCCGCGGTGTCCCGCGGTGCCCCGCGGTGTCCCGCCGGTGTCCCGCGGTGTCCCGCGATGATGATGATGATGATGACGATGATGATGATGATGATGATGAGATGAGATGAGATGAGATGATGAGATGATGATGATGATGATGATGATGATGGTGATGCTGATGATGATGATGATAATGCTGCTGATGATGTTGACGACGATGATGATGATGATGATATGAGGATGATGGTGTCCCGATGATGATGATGATGCTGATGATGATGACGATGATAATGATGCTGATGATGTCCCGATGATGAGGATGATGATGATCATGATGATTATGTTGATGATCATGATGATGACGACGATGCTGTCCCGATGATGATGAGTATGATGATGTTGATGTTGATGATGCTGATTATGATTGTGTCCCGATGATGATGATGATGTTGATGATGAGGTCGATGATGATTCTGGCGTCCCGATGATGATGATCATTATGATGGTGATGATGATGAGGTCTGAGATCCCCTGGTGGCCAGACGATTCTTTACAGCGAAGCTGTGCGAATATATTCTGTTGTGTGCAAGCTCGAGCTTCGAAACACGGAGCGGCTCGAGCTTCGAAACACGGAGCGGCTCTCGGACCGCTTCACAACGACCCTGAAGGATTAATTACAGCGCAGGGTGGCACGAGGGCGGGTGCGCTTGAATTGTTGCGGAGCAAGAACGGCCACGGAACGGATCAGCACCAGACCAGGGCGATACAAACATCTGACTAGGTCTGAGATCCCCTGGTGGCCTGACGATTCTTTACAGCGAAGCTGTGCGAATAGATTCTGTTGTGTGCAAGCTCGAGCTTCGAAACACGGAGCGGCTCTCGGACCGCTTCACAACGACCCTGCTGTGCCCTACCTGGCATCTGGCCGCTTTATGCCTAAAAAGAGTCTGTTGAAGAAACCTTCTGAAAGCCTCGAGGCTCCCGAGGAGATCCAAGAGCACACCCAAGACGCGCACGGACGAGACAAGTGAATAAAAGGCGAGGGGGTGGGCGGGGTCGCACGAGCGTGGACGCACGGACCGCCGACTTCGTCGGGGAACCCACAAGAAAACCCCAGAGCCCACATGTTGTCGTGGTTAGCTCGTCGGCAGCCAAACTTGCACGGGGAGATCCTCGCGTGCCTCCCGTCACAAATGGTGGGCAGCTGTCTAAAGAGAACGGAGTGCGCGGAAGCGCTTGCTGATGGGTAAATAGCGATGCAAGGACACTTTAAAGTTAGGCATTTGTGAAGAAGACGGGCTAGAATATTGCTAGCTTCAGTCTCACCGAACCTGGGCCAAATCAGAACGACTCCCCGGACGCGGCGAGACGAGATCCATCCCACGAGGCGGCGATATACGATGGCGGTAGCCAGCAGGGAGCCGTTTATCCACGCACTGCAGCCCGAGATGCGGCCGTCCTCGGCCCGCGCGATCTCGCCCGTCCCGAAGCCGACTTCGAGGAAGGTCTGGCCAGCGGCAGCGCGGCACGCGCGGGCAAGGTCTTGCAAGGCCTGCCCGACGCCAGCGCCTCCGCCTTGAGGAAGCGGGGGCGCCGCGGTCGCCGCTGCTGGCCGAGGATCTGGCCGATGCTGTCCTCGACCTCCTGGGCCCACTCCGAGACCTCGACGTCGACCTTCTCGAGCTCCGCGAGGTAGCGCACGTGCCGCGAGTACCGAGCCGTGCTCTGCGCGCTCGTGTGGCGTAGACGTGCTTGCAGCTCGGCCAGAGGCATGCCCTCCACCGCCGTGGCGCGCGACGCCGCGGAGTGCCGCAGCTGGTACGGGATCATGTCGGGCGCACCCGGGACCAGTGACAGCCGACGTCGGAACTCGGCGCCGAAGGTCGTTGCGCTGAACGACCACAGGGGCAACCCAGCGGGCCGCGCCGCGCGGAGCAGCTTCAGGAAGCTCCCGCAGCCGCCACGCCAGGCCGCGCTCCGCAGCAGCACGCCCTCGTCCTGCGCGAGCGACTTGCTGCAGGCCGATCCCTCGATCGGGTACAGCAACAGCGCCCAGCGGGGCTCCTCGCCGCGGCCTGGGCCCACCAGCGTGTCGACCGTCATGCCGACGAGGTCGCTCGGGAGGCGGATCATCGCGTCCCACGCGAGCGCGACCGCCCCCGCCCACTCGAAGTCCCCCTCGAGCGCGGCGATCCCGATCATCGCCCACACGATCGGCTTCCCGACGGGCGACATCGGAGTGCTCCTCGAGTGCACTCGAAAGCCAGAGAGCGCGGCCCGCGCCAGCGGAAGGCCGCCGTGCTTCGGCCGCGGCACGCGCGGCAGCCTGTATTGCACGGACGCCAGCAGCCGCGAGCCCGTCTCCGCCAGCTCCCCGTCCCAGAACAGCTTGTCCAAGTAGGCCGCCAGGAGGGCGTCCAGGCGGTCCGCCGTGATGTCGTCCAGCGACGGCACGGCGGCCCAGGCCAGGAAGCTGGTCACGTGGTTGTCGAAGCTGCGGATGGTGGCCTCCCGCACCTTGTGCCTCTGCAAGAAGGTCAGCTCATGCCGAGGGTCGCAGTTGGGTCCGCCGAACTTCGCGGCTCTGAGCTTCGCCCGATTGGCCTTCTGGCGTGCCAACTCGACGCGACCCGCCGCCTTCGACCGAACTGGAGGCGGAGCTCCAGGCTTCGCGCTCGGAGGGGGTGTCTTGGTCTTCCCCGCCTTCAGAGGAGCGCGAGCTCGCTGCGGTCGTGGTGGCGGCGGCGGCCTCCTCCTCGGGGTCGCATAAGTCGTGTCGCCGACGGCGGAGCAGGCCGATCGGATCGTCGTAGTGGAGTCGCCGAGCCTTCTCGTCAGCGGCCGCCCGAGCGAGGCTAGCCCAGGCCGTGCCAACATTCCGCGGGTCGGCTGCAAAGGGAGTCGGCTGGCCCGTCACGGTGCGTGAGCCTTTGTCTGAAGTGTTCCACTCTGAAGGTAGCCATCTCACGGCTACGGACATATCGTGGATAATGCTGTAGCTGCACAACTCTCTGCAGGTCTGATTGATCAAAGGGGATGCGGAACGACCTTTTTCCACTCCCAGTACCAAAGAAAGGTTATCATTAAGCATGAGGTGAAGATGACCCCGAGACCGCAAGGCCCGCATCTTGTGGCGCACGCCGAGCGCGAGGGCACGCCCCTCGAGCCTCAGGATGTTCTCCTCGCGGCACCAGCGGCCGAAGGTCACGTTCCGCCAGGCCTCCATCGGGAAGACGACGTCCGAGTCCACAGTGGCGAAAGACATTCCGTCGGACGGATCCCTCGAGGTGTCGCGGGCGGCGAAGGCGAACTCCCGGGCGTGCAGGGCTCCCTCCACGTGGTAGCGCCACCGCTCGCGAACCCGAGCTGTCTCCAACACCAGCTGCTGGCTGAGCTCCCGCTTGGTGACCCCGTAGCCGCCGTACAAGCTGCCCGCAGGGTCGAGGTCGCCCGTGCTAGCGTCGGTGGAGTAGACCGTCGAGTCCACGGGCCGCTTCGCGTCGCAGTAAGCGAAGGGCACGAGAGCGGCGGCGACTCGCAGCTCACGAATCACCTCGGGCCATATCCTCCAGCGGCTGTCACCCGCCTTCTTGATGAACCGATACGTCGACTGGAAGATGCACAGGAGTGGTCGGCGAAGAAGGGCCGCCCAGTTGAAGTGCCCGACCAGGCTGGCCAGCTCCTTTCCCGTGGCGTAGCGCTGGGACGCCTGGCACAGCAGCGCCTGGCGGATCTTCCACATCCGCGACCGCCCCAGCGATATCCTTCCCGACTCTCTATCGAAGATCAGACCTGTGAACTTCTGGTGATCGCTCGGCGGCTCCATCTCCTTGCACTGGAGGCCCGCCGCGTTGAACGCGCCGTGCACCGTCTCCAGCTGCGAGACGACCACGTCGTACTTGGAGCCGATCACGGCGACTCCGTCGACGTAGGCGGCGGCGACGGTCTCGCCCTCGAGGTCGGGAATCACCTTCCTCTCGTGGACGAGTCTGTGATCGCCGATGCCGACGGTCCTCAGCATACCCTCGACGGCGTGCTGGCAGAAGAACAGGCTCCAGTTCCAGCCCATGGGCAGCACCTTCAGACAAGGCGAACACCTGCGACCGACGATGCCGTCGAGAGTGCCGCTCGGCAGCACGTTGGCAAGAGCACCGCGATCGATACTCGGGAGAATCATCAGCTCGCTCAGACCAGGCGGCGCAAGGAACCGATAGAAGGCTGCCTCGATGTCGCACTGACCGAGGAAGAGGCTGCTGTCGGCCCCGAGCCGCAGGCTCTGCCAGCTGCCTGCCGTCGGCAGCTCGGCGACGTCGGGGTCATAAAACATACGATTGACACGCCGGGTGTCCAGAACCATCCGCTGCTGGCCGCTCCCGTCCCGCTTGGCGACGAAGAACGGCGCGAGCGTGTGCTTGCGCTCGCTGGTGAATTCGATCATCCCCGCATTGAACAAGTCGTGCAAAAAGCTGGCGTAGAGCTTCGGCGAGCTCTTCAACCTGGCGTCGAAGTGAGGTGGTACATTAGCAAGCCACTCCTTACGAGGGCGCAAGAGATGCTTCTCCCAGTCCTGCCACAAGTCGCGCACGGACTCCGACAACAGGTAGGCGGGCTCGCACTTCCTGGAGTCCGAAGGCACCGCCACGCTCCCTTCGGTGAACAGAACCGCCTTCGCTGGGGACATGTCGTACCCAGGAGAACACCCACGCAGCTCAGTGTAAGCCGCCGTGGGACTGACATCGGGAGGCCCGAACTCCAGCAGGTGGTCGTAGAGCGACTCGATGCCAGTGAGCTGCGCCGCCGATAACTTGTCGAACCCGTCGCCGCCCAGGCGCCCGTTGAGAAAATTGAGCGCCGAGACGACCTCGCAGGTCCACAGCTCGACGGCCAGCTGCCGGCGGCCCCGGCTCCGCCGACTTCGGGAATTTGAAAAACATGCATTGTGGTTGCGCCGCTCGAAGTGCGCAGTCGCAAGGTCCAGCGGGATCGGAAGGACGTCCCGCTGGACCACCATGATCGTGAAAGTGAAGGGAGCGTCAGCCCCCCTCCCCGCCAGCGGTAGCACCTCCACGGCCCTTTCCCTTAGAGTCCGCCCTGGGTGCAGCCGCCAGCTGCTTCTTCAACTTCTCGATCTCCGACTTCTGGCGATCAACGGTGCTCTGCATTCCTGAAAGGCGTGCCTTGCCGTCACCGCCGCCCCCGCCGCCGTGTCCGTCATCACCCCGCGAGGCCATCCGCTCCTCCTTCAGCTTCCGCCGCTCCTTGAGAACGAGGCTCTCCTTGTGGAGCTCATCCGTCACGAAAGTGAGCAGCTTCGGCGAGATGCAGACCAATCCGCGGGTCTCGCCCGTCCCGAGGTACAAATGCGAGTCCTCGAGCAGCTCGTCACCTCGAGAGGTCGTGAGAACCCTCTCGCGATGGCGGTACTCGGCCATCTGGAGTCGACGACATACCAGTTCTGCACACGACAGCTCGCTGGCGTTGAGCTGGTCGCAGGTCAGCAGCAGATGCATGATGCGGCAGCAGAGCTCATGGACGGAGACGTCCTGGTCCGACGACGACAGTCCCGTCTCGGCCTTGAACTTGGCGTGCCGAGACCTGAAGGTGACGTCATTCTCCCGCACGAACTCGCACACCCACTTCACGGTGCGGGGCCCGTTGATCGGGAAGAACTCCCACTGCGTCTCGGTGAGCTCCGCCACAGCCTCACGCATACCGAGGAAGCGCTCCGTGGTGTTGGCCCGCAGCGCGAGGACGCGCGCGTCGAGCTCGTCCCCGCCGTCGGGAGGGAGAGCCCGCACCAGCATCGTGCGGCCCCCCTTCATCGCCATGCCGAACCCCGACGCGATCACGAAGGCGTCCAGGTCCTCGTCGGGCAGCAAGCCCTTCCCCTCGCCGTCGCTCGAGGCGATGCAGCGCCAACGCGACGGCGAGGGGTCTGGGAGGCGCCCGCGGCCAGAGCCCCACTCAGTCGGAATCTCCGCCGAGGCCAAGGCCGATCCTGAAGGCGCTCTCGCCGCCGCCGGCCTCGCCTCCGCCTCGGGCTCCTCGGGGGCTCCAGCCGCCGCCGCCGCCGTCTCCAGCACCTCGTCGAGCGACTGCCCCAACACGAAGCGCAACTGGAGCGCGAAGGCTGCGGGGCTCATCACCCAGTCCCTGCCGTAGGTGCCGACGCCCACGGGGTTGGCCCCCTCTCGGTTGGCCAGCTGCCTCCGATCCGTCATATCGTACGGCACGATGATACGCAATGCCTGGGCCGTCAGCTCGTGCGGGTAGACGTCTCCGTCGGGCGTCGCCATATACCACAACCTCCCGTCCTCGTCGGCCTTCTCGCTCGGATCCAGACTCGTCACTTCCCGATAGTCGGTCGGTGAACACGGCGCGATCGCAATGCGGGCCTGCATGCTCTCGCCGCCGCGCCACTGGATATCGAACCGCTGACCTGCTCGAACTTGGAACGGCATAGCGTCCGACGAAGACGCCCAGGAAGAAGGACGCGATGGAGATCAGGGCCGCTCCCCACTTCAGCGAGCCGACGAGCCCGTACGCGACCGCACACTCGGTCGCGTTGCCGAGGGAGCTCTCCACGAGGCCCCAGGCCTTGTCGGAGACAATCCAGGCGCCGACGCGGGCGAGGCCACCAGCCACGGAGGACAGAGGCATGAAGCGGCCGCTTTCTCTGTTTGCGCTTGAATTGTTGCGGAGCAAGAACGGCCACGGAACGGATCAGCACCAGACCAGGGCGATACAAACATCTGACTATGTTGATGATGATGGCGTCCCGATGGTGATGATGATGATTGTGATGATGATGATGATGTTGATGCTGATGTTGGTAATGATGATGATGGTGCCCAGATGATGACGATGATGGTGTTGATGATGATGTTGATGATGCTGATGATGATGTCGATGATGAGGATGAGATGATGATGATGGTGTCCCGATGATGATGATGATGATGATGATGATAACGATGGTGATCATGATGGTGTCCCGATGATGATGCTGCTGCTGATGATGATGATGACGATGACTGTGTACCGATGTTGATGATGATGATGCTGATGATAAAAATTGTGATGATGGTGATGATGATGATGATGGTGGTGCCCCGATGATGGTGATGACCGTGATGATGATGATGCTGGTGTTGATGATGAGGACGGTGTCCCGATTATGATGATGTTGGTGATGATGATGTTGATGTTGATGTTGTTGTTGATGATGATGATGATGACGTTGATTGTGAGAGCGGTTGTGATATCGATAGTGAGATCGATAGTGAGACCGAATGTGATATCGATTGTGAGATCGATTGTGAGATCGATTGTGAGATCGATAGTCAGATCAATTGTGAGATAGATCGAGTGAAATCGATTGTGAGATCGATCGAGGGAGATCGATCGAGCGAGACCGATACTGAGATCGATAGTGAGATTGATAGTGAGACCGATCGAGTGAGACGTTGGTTCCTCCCCCCGAACCTCCTTATCACCCGAAGGGTGGTCGTATAGGTATATATATATATATATACATGTATGTGTGTACATCCTCCTCGTCCTCCGCCTCCTCCTCATCATCATCATCAGCCTCCTCCTCCTCATCATCATCATCAGCATCATCATCATCATCGTCATCATCATCATCATCCTCATCATCATCATCATCATCATCATCATCATCATCATCATCATCATCATCATCATCATCATACTCCTCCTCTCCAACTCCATCTGCCTCCTCATCATTCCTCCCTTCTCCTCCCCTGCTCCGCCTCGGTGATCGAGGCTGAAGGCAAGCTCGCTGGTGGCAGCTGGCGCCCGGGACCCTCCCACACTGGCCGTCTCCAGGTAAGAAAGCATCCACTCTGTCTCCTCATTCATCTCCTCCCCCTCCTCCTCCTCAGCCTCCTCCTCATCCTCCTCCTCCTCCTCCTCCTCCTCCTCCTCCTCCTCCTCCTCTCCCTCATCTTCCTCTTCCTCCTCATCGTCCTCGTCCTCCTCATGTTCCTCCTCTTCCTCCTCCTCCTCCTTCTCCTCGTCCTCCCCGTCCTCGTCCTCCTCCTCATCCTCCTCCTACCCCTGCCCCTTCCTCTCCTCCTCCTCCTCCTCCTCCCTCCTCCTCCCTCCCTCCTCCTCTCCTCTCCTCCTCTCCTCCTCTCCTCCTCCTCCTCCTCCTCCTCCGCCTCCTCCCTCCTCCTCCTCCTCCTCCTCCTCCTCCTCCTCCTCCTCCTCCTATTCTTCTTTGTAGTATTAGTATTAGTAATATGCTTCGCAATGTTATTAGCATGAGTGTGCTTATTATCATTATGCGTGCGATCGTATGGCTATTATCATTCGCATTCCTTCTTCGAAAATATTTACTACTATTATTAGTATTATGATTATACGAGATCTTATGCGCACTATGCACGTAATCTTATGATTCGTAGGTCGTGTCTTGTTAATCGTTTTAAGTGTACTAGTATCCCGATTCGCACACGTATTCGTATCATTCAAACTGTTGGTGGTGCTGCTAGTCGTACTCGCCTGATCATGCGTATTCGCAACACTACGTGTAGTATCATGATTCGCCCTATCAGTATGAGTATGCCTCTTGATCGCTTAATAGTATTACTAGGCGTCTTAGTATTATTCGTCTTACTATTATTCGTAACTATACGACTAGAAGTATCAGTATTAATCTTAGTTGTCCTAGTATTATTAATATTGGTATTGGCAGTCATCGTCGTCTTCTGCATATTGCAATTACTCGTATTATTCGGATTAATCATATCAATATTATCCGTCTCCTTCTTCTTCCTCTCCTCCTCCTCCTCCGCCTCCTCCTCCGCCTCCTCCTCCGCCTCCTCCTCCGCCTCCTCCTACGCCTCCTCCTACGCCTCCTCCAACGCCTCCTCCTCCTCCGCCTCCTCCTCCGCCTCCTCCTCCTCCGCCTCCTCCTCTTTCTCCTCCTCCCCATCCTCCTCCTCAAGCACACACACAGGCGGGCACCCGACTACCCGGACCTCAGTCCGCCATCTTGGAGCAAAATGTTCGTGCGGGACGTCGGCGACATGGTGCTACCATCAGGCACATCCAACCAGGCCATGTGAGGGGTAAGAGGTGGAAGGCGGCAAAGCGGCTCGTCATGGCGTATCGGGCGAGTAAGGTCTACAAGGAGACGAGGCACATCCTGCACTCAGCCATCCTGCCCATGAAGAAGTGGGGCGGCGAGGTCAGCGGCTTCACCCTACAGGAGCTCGACCGCGTAAGGCGCATCACTAAGCAGGTCTACGGGCACGGCCACATGTGATCGGAGGTGCTCGGCGCCATATATCTGAAGATCGACCCCATCGGCAAGGCCGCCTTCATGCCCCTGGGCCGCTACCTGGAGGAGCTGTGGAGGGCCACGGATGAGCGGCACCGACATGGAAAAGTGCTGCCCATCACCACCATGCGCAGAGTGTTCGAGCAGGCCCTCCAGGATAACCTTGATGGCAAGTCGGAGGCGGGGCCCACCGACGCGGCGCTGAAGGCGACCACCGTGGCAGGGTGGTCGGTGCAGAGTGCGACTGTCTTCGTCTCTCCGCGGGACGGCAAGCTGTCGGCACTCGAGCACGCGCCCAAACGTATGGAGAACCTGTACCTGTGCGACGTGCTCGACCGAGTCCGTGAACGTGTCTCAGACAGCGTACGACGGCGAGAAAGGCTGGACGAACATGCACTCCCAGACGTCCGGTGGGAGGTCGTCGAAGCGACGGTCGGTAGCAGACACCTCACCCCGCTGGAGAAGTGAGCCATCACCGCGGTCGTGGGCCAGCACCGCGGTCGTGGCGCCTGAGAAGATGATCGTGCGAACCCTCGTTGGAGACGAGCCCGTGCCGATCGACAGTTTTGCGTCCGAGCCCGACCAGCCTCTCGCTGGAGACGGGTCAGCCACCACCAGTGCCCTTGAGGAGCTCCGAGGGGCGGGATGGGCGGCGGTTCCGCGGGGGCGGGGCGGGACCGCTCGGAAGCTCCTCGGCTCTCGCACCTCCCAGCTCCCTCCCTCTGCTCACGCGGCCGAGTGGCAGGCCTACTGCCGAGGGGCACACTGTGCAGACGGCAGCCAACCGCATGTTGGCGACAGCGCGGCGGCGTTGGCCGCCAGAGCACGCGGGTGCGCGTGCATCACCAGCCCAGCTTGGAAGGATGCAGGGCACCGGCGCCGACTGAGGCGCGGCGACCTCGCGCTCAGCGCGGGGCTGAAAGTCCAGGCGCACCAGGACGTCCCCGGCGCCCCCTCAGACGGAGGGCGAGCAGCGGAACCGTCCTCAACTCCCGGGCCGATGCTGCGGCCAGGGAGGCACTCAGCCTGTGGCCCAGGTGGGCCCCAGCCGAGGCCACCCTGAAGGGATGCCTGTGCAGAGGCGCGGCGGGGCCTGGCGGACCTAGGGGCGGGTGCCGGCGAGCGGGCCTGCTCCCAAGGTGGAGTGGGCTCACCCGCCCCCGCGTGCGCGGCCCCCGACATTTGTGCGTCCGTGTTCTTGCAGCACGAACTGCACGAGGTGGCGGATGTGCCTCAGAGTATGGGCGCGAGGCGCCCAAGAGCTGGGAGAGCCTGCGAGAGTTCGCGGACTCACACGTCCTGCGGGGAGCGGTGATTGGCCCGAAGGGCTGCTCGCCTGAGCAGGGCGACTTCTTGCTTTACTGCGTGCAGTGCGCGCAGTATGCTCAGCTGCACCCCGCCGGCCTGGCCAAGAGCTGCCCAGCAAAGCAGCCTGGCGTTGTTTTAGACAATATTGGCAGTGAGCGCAGTGAGCGCAGTGCCTAGCGCACCTCTGCAGCTGGCACGTTTGGCGTCCACAGGGGGAGCACAACATCCTCTTCCTCCTCCTCCTCCTCCTCCTCCTCCTCCTCCTCCTCCTCCTCCTCCTCCTCTTCCCCCTCCCCCACCTCCTCCATGCCTTTCCCTTATGACACCCAGAGGCCAGATAACTCCTCCCTGTCGCAACCCCGAGGCCAGTCGGAACGGCGGGCCCGGGCGTTTCGCCTGAGACTTCCTTACCATGCATGAGCCTCAAGCTGAAACACTGGCAACATTTTAAAAGATGGAGAGCAGGTCGATTCCAATGTGTGGCTCTCACCATAGCGCCGCGCACATCCGTTTCAAAAAATGCAAGAGCTTCCTGGATTGAGGACGGGTCATTCTCAAAATGTGGCTCCCGCCTCAGCGCTGCACAAATTCGCTTCGAGCATGTTCAAGAGTTTCACGGATTGAAGGCGGGTTGTTTTCCAATGTGACTCTCGCCCCATCGCCGCGCACATTCGTCTTCAAAATGTGCAAGAGTTTTACGGGTTGAGGACAAGTCATTTTCAAAAAAAGTTGCTCTCGCCTCAGCGCCGCGCATATGGGCTACAAGCTTTGCAAGGGCTTCACGGGTTGAGGATCGGACGTTTTCAACAAAAAGCGGTTCTCGCCTCAGCGCCGCGCACATTCGTTTCAAATGTTTGCAAGAGTTTTACGCATTGAGGGCGGGCCGTTCTCAAAATGTGGCTCTCGCCCAAGCGCCGCGCACATTCGTTCTAACACTTTGCAAGAGCTTCACGGATTGAGGGCGCTCTTTTTCAAAAACTTGGCCGCGCACATGATGTGTAAAAAGTTGCAGAAGCTTCACGAATTGAGGACACGTCGTTTTCAAAATCTGGCCCTCGCCTCAGCGCTGCACGCATTCGTTTGCAAGAGCTTCACGGATGGAGGGCGGGTTGTTTTCAAATGTGACTCTCGCCCCAGCGCCGCGCACATTCGTCTTCAAAATGTGCAAGAGGTTCATGGATTCTCATGCTTAACGTCGGTCATCGTCGCTGTCTTTAGCGCTGGGCGCGCCAGGGGCGGTGCCAGAGGCGCCGCCGTGGGCCAGCGAAGATCCGAGAAATCCGTGTGGACCTCTGGAAGTTCGTGCCTATGCCAATGTGTCTACTTCGATCATCGTCGTCGTCCCTGTTGTCACCGTCGTCACCGTCGGCGTCGGCTCCGACTCAAATCCGCTCCACATTCGACGGTGGACAAACCTCCCTTTAGTAAACCTCCCCTTAGTGAAAACGGCCTGGGACCAAAACCGACGGACCTGGACCCGCAAAACTGACGGCCGCGACGCCCTCTCGCGAACCGAAAACGGCCAATCCCACCATCCCTCTGGGCGTCGGTGGTTTAGGGCGTTTCCTCTTCCACCCCTCCCTCTTCCCCTTCGGGGAGGGGCTACCCCTCCCCCTACCCCCTCCCCTGGGCCTGGACGGGGGGGGGGCGCGGGTAGTCAGAGCGTCCAAAACGGCCTCGGCGAGGAAGCCAAAATCATTGATTTTACTAAGGTTTTGGGCCCATTTTGGCCTCCTGGGGGGGGGACCGTAATTGAGGGACCTCCCTTCGTTGACCGATCTCCTCGATGGCCCCAAGAAGCGCCCAGGAGGCCCCAAGAGGTCCCAAGATGGCCCCAAGACGGCCCCAAGAGGCCCCCAAGAGGCCCCCAGGAGGCCCCCAAGAAGACCCTAAGCGGCCCCAAGAGGCCCCCCCCGAGGCACGCAAGACCCCGAAGAGCCCCCCAGGATCGCCAAGAGACCCCCAAGACGTCCAAAGAGGCCACCAAGAATCGCCCAAGAGATACCCCAAGAGGCTCCGAGAGGCATCCAAGAGACCTCTGGCCCTTGTGCTTGCCCTCCTCCTCCTCCTCCTGTTCCTCCTTCCTGCTCCTACTCCTTCTCCTCCTCCTCCTCCTCCTCCTCCTCCGCCTCCTCCTCATCCTATTCATCCTCCGTCTTCCCACTCCCTCATCCATCCATCCATCCACCTCCTCCTTCTCCTCCTCACTCCTTTGCACGGTTCGGCCGTCCTCCTCTTTGCTGCCGCACTTCCCTGATCACCTCAACCCGCCTGGACATCGTTTCTGGATGGGCTGGTGGGGATACCTTTTTCCTCGCGGGCGCGAGCGGACGCGCAGACGCCGAGTCGAAAGGTCCGGGCCACGGGCCGATCTAATTGGCAACGCGCAAGGCTGGTGGGGGATACACGAAGCGTCTAGAATTCCTTCATCGACGTGTCAGGGTAGGAGGTCTATCCACCCCCGACACATCGGCCCCTGGATCCCTCCTGGAGCTCGTCAAAGCCATTCGTTCGAGCTGCGGCCAGCTGCGGCGGCGCGAACCGAGAGCCTCTCGAGACGCCCAATCCAAAAACATCCGAAACCAACTCCCAGAAGACCTCCGGAACGACAGTGACGACGCTCATCGCCGTCGCCATCATCGGCACTGAGAGGGAGAAGGAGGGGGAACCGACGTCCTTCCCCTCCTCTGAGAGGGAACGTTATGGGTTATGGGGGGACTGGCACCGGGGGGAAAACATCGACCTGGAATCGGCAATACATCGCCAAAAGATCAACTGCGGGACCCAGATGCGAGATCTGGACGGTCCTGGGCGGGTTGGGCTATCAGGCAGGAGAGCGCAGAATCGAATCGACAAGTCGGATCGGCGATCGAAATGAATCGGATCGGCAGAAATCGGCAGCCAAGCTGGAAGACGTCGAATCGGCGGAAATCGGCAAGGCAACTGGCCTCCATGAAGAAATCGGAGTTGGAATCGGAATCCGAGGTCGAATCGAGTCGGAATCGGAAGCCATCGAAATCGAATCGAATCGAATCGGAGGAATCGAAACGAGCCCTGCCTTAGGCCACCATCGGCGATGACGATGCGTCCCACCCAAGCCTTTCCCCCCCGTTCGCTGCCCCTGGCCCCCTGGACGCCTGGTGCTCTTCGGGTCACCCCTCGGGCCAGCACCCCCAGAGTGTCTTCGGCGAGGCGCAGCCGCTGGGAAGACACCCCGCGTGTCGAAGATCGCCGAGAACCGTGGAAAGCGCCCGAAAACCTTGAATCCCGAACCCCTGAGTCAATCCCCCTCTAACTCCAACGTTGCCACCCTCCCTGGCGCGTGGAGCGCGCCAGTCAGTGGCGGCGCCCGAGGCGCCGCCAGGCGGGCCCAGCGCTGATCCAAGAAAACTTGCGGGGAGCTCCGGAAAAGTATGATTATGCGAATGGTTCTCCGACGACTACGTAACGTTACCTCCGCAAAATCGGTCCCTGGACATTCGGTGGCAACTCGTGAGAGCCTCCCATACCATCTTGTCGGCTGTTGCGAATCGACGCAAGTCGACGCTAAAGAAGACGGAACTAAGAAGGTACACTAGGCTCCCATGATTTGCTACCGAACCGGACCCCTCCCGGGGTCCAGCGTGATCCGTCTTCCGAGGCGGATGCCGCGCAACGGCGGCGAGAAACCTCCTGGAGGCGAGGCGCCGCAGGGAAGCACCACGACAGGCACTGCTCACCTCCGGGCGCCTCCGGGAAGCGCCCTGGCAGCTAGCTTCAGGTCGGGCATGTCCGCCTACAGGCGGGTTTTTGGAAGAGAAATAAGAACGTGCAAAAAAAATACTTCATCATCAGAAGGCCCAGACTATGCTTTTGAAGCTAGCCTTGAATACTTCCCGTGGAGCGGCTTGAATATTTCCCGTGGAGCGGCATGCCCGCCTTAAAAATAGCTTCGGGCAGCGTGCCAGAGTGCGCTCGGTCTGACCAGGGAAGCACACAGTCGCTCTGCCCGGCTCAGGGCAGTGCCCCGACGGGTGCCCTCGGGCGCCTCCGGGGAGCGCCCCGGCAGGCGGCTTCGGGCGACTCGGGGGCCTTCGGCCTGTCCAGCCCCTGGTGTGGCCCCTGATCCGCTCGACAAATCAGTGTAGTATGACCCCCAAAGCCCCGGAGGGGGGCCAGGGCCCTGGTCGTGGATTTGGCATACGCAGTTCCATCCCCGTGGCGTGGTTGCTGTATACTGACGTGGCCCCGTGGGGTGGAATCTGACTGGGGTGGGGAGGGTGTGACAAAAAAGAGACACAAGATAAAGAGAGAAAGAGAGAGAGAGAGAACAACAACAACAACAACAACAACAACAACAACAACAACAACAACAACAACAATCATTTTACCCGAACGCGTGGTGTTCTCCCCAGTGCCAGGGTTTTCATACGACACCAGGCAATACCCCCACTTCGTGGGGGGGCATTACAAGCTCTACCAAATATCCAAACGACTCTTCGCGACCACCCAAACCCAGCTTCCCGCCCTATGACGTTGGGACACTTCACTTCGTGGCGTGCGGACGACCGTGGCTACTACACTGGCGTGGGGTACACACCCACAGAACTTGGTCACTTATTCGGGGCGCGCATGTGCCCAGCATGGTGCAATTGTGCCATACAATACATAATACAGAGAGACAGAGAGAGAGACAGAGAGCAGACAGAGAGAGAGACAGAGAGAGCGGAGTTGGTGCACATTTCCGACATCGTGTGATTCGTGTGATTTTATGATGCGCGGTGGTAAAATTCTTAAGAACCCAATGGTTTTTGGAGATTTCGGCGTGCGCGCGCAAAAAACGAATGTGTCCCGCATGGTATTATTTGACAGGGATGATGGCCCTGGCAGGTGCGCAACCGTTGTCGCAGAAGTTCGAAAAAGTTGCTCGCAAAAGCCCGTTTGACAGAAATGTTTAAAAAGTGTTGGGTTTCCTACGAATCCGCAAGAGCGCGCGGGATGAGATTTTGACATTTTTTTGTTGAAAAACCATTGGTTTTTTGATGTTTTTATGTTAAAATCGCTCCGAACACTAAGCTTTTGGAAGGATTTCGTCTTGCGCGCGCGAATGTCCACTTTACCTTATTTTTTGCAAGGGATTCTTGAAATTTGATTATATTAGAACAAGAAATGTCATTTTATAGTGTTTTTTGCAAGGGAAAGCGGGGGGGAACAAAACAACCGGATCTTGATCACATCGAATTACCTGAGGCTTCCTCACGAAAATGATGAAAATGTAGCTGCGGCCTAGGCGGCGCAGGGGGGCCGTGCACCAGGGGCCCCAACAATAATTATTCTTTAGAATTAATAATGTTCAACAACAACAACAACAACAACAACAACAACAATCATTTTACCCGAACGCGTGGTGTTCTCCCCAGTGCCAGGGTTTTCATACGACACCAGGCAATACCCCCACTTCGTGGGGGGGCATTACAAGCTCTACCAAATATCCAAACGACTCTTCGCGACCACCCAAACCCAGCTTCCCGCCCTATGACGTTGGGACACTTCACTTCGTGGCGTGCGGACGACCGTGGCTACTACACTGGCGTGGGGTACACACCCACAGAACTTGGTCACTTATTCGGGGCGCGCATGTGCCCAGCATGGTGCAATTGTGCCATACAATACATAATACAGAGAGACGAATGTGTCCCGCATGGTATTATTTGACAGGGATGATGGCCCTGGCAGGTGCGCAACCGTTGTCGCAGAAGTTCGAAAAAGTTGCTCGCAAAAGCCCGTTTGACAGAAATGTTTAAAAAGTGTTGGGTTTCCTACGAATCCGCAAGAGCGCGCGGGATGAGATTTTGACATTTTTTTGTTGAAAAACCATTGGTTTTTTGATGTTTTTATGTTAAAATCGCTCCGAACACTAAGCTTTTGGAAGGATTTCGTCTTGCGCGCGCGAATGTCCACTTTACCTTATTTTTTGCAAGGGATTCTTGAAATTTGATTATATTAGAACAAGAAATGTCATTTTATAGTGTTTTTTGCAAGGGAAAGCGGGGGGGAACAAAACAACCGGATCTGGACCCCATCGTTTTACCTGAGGCTTCCTCACGAAAATGATGAAAATGTAGCTGCGGCCTAGGCGCGGCGGGGGGGGCGTGCACCAGGGGGCCCAACAATAATTATTCTTTAGAATTAATAATGTTCAACAACAAAAACAAAAACAACAAAAGAAAGAAAGTAAAACTCGAGGACCTGAGCCCCCTTCTCCCCAGACAGCCGCCGCGCCAGCTTGGCCGAGGCGTGGACCCCCAGGCCTGGACCACCTCCCCAGGGGGCCGGTTCTTCATCGCCAGGTCGTTGTTTGACGGTCTCGGGGCCCGCGGATCGGCACCATCGGGATGGGTACCGAGGGTTCGTGTTGTGTCGACCCCGGTGCTGGCAGATGACACTGCGTCGATCGTTCAGCCTTGAACGGTCGGCGGCTTCTCGATCGCCAGATCCTTCTGGCCGATGCTGGGCCACTGGCGGCGTTCAACCTTGAACGCCCACGCTGGGGTCGCCGCCGGTCGACAT
Source organism: Prorocentrum cordatum (assembly GCA_963575745.1). Taxonomy (NCBI): domain Eukaryota; class Dinophyceae; order Prorocentrales; family Prorocentraceae; genus Prorocentrum; species Prorocentrum cordatum. The sequence continues at coordinate 139,545 of CAUYUJ010016590.1, read as the reverse complement.
GACGCGAACCTGCCGTATGGGAAGAGTGGGTACGAAGACCGACAGCAGTGAACAGGACTCGCTGTCGGCGTCGCCGCGGACGTGGTCCATTCGAGTCAGACTGCCGCCTGCCGAGCAGCGGCCTCTGTCGCTGCTGGTGTTAGGCTACATTTACTTGGGCATTGTACCCATTTTTCCCGTTCCCATTTCGGGCGTCCAAAGTGGAGGGCCAAAGAGACTGACAAGAACCAAAGACTGGCCGCTCAAACTTTTTCGGAGCACCTCTCCCTGGGACAAGTGTCTGGCTCCGGAGCGTCAGTGCCGTCGTCGTCGTCGTCATCGCCGCCGCCGCCGTCCCCCTTTAGGGTCGGCGGCACCGGCCGCAAGGCCTTCGTGGATCTACTGACCCGGGTCAGTCAGGCCTTGCAGGATCCTGCAGGATCCTGCACGCAAGCCCCGGTCGGTGCGCCCCTGGCCCTCTAAGATCCTGCAAGATCCGGCGCCCTGGCTGACGCCTTTTCGCATTGACCCCCGTCTCTTGAGCCCCGAGGCCTCCCCAAGTGCTAACAGCCGGCCGCTCCCATTTTCGTCGGAGCCTCAGATCTCTGGGCCGCCAGCGCGTCGTCGTCGTCTTCGCCGCCGTCGCCGCCGTCTTCGCCGCCGTCGTCGTTTCCCTGAAGTGTCGGCGACATCAGCCGCAAGGCCTCCCCGATACAGCCGAACCTAGGACAGAAGAACATCCATCAAGAACACGAGACCCTCCGCCGGCCAAAACACAAAGAGCATCCAAGGGCACCCCTCCCCCCCAGGGTGCACCAGAACATCCAACAAACGCAAAGAACATTAGGCACCCTCTCCGAACCGACCCCGATCTTATCCCTCGGTCCGACTGTACCGCATCGCCGATGCACTGGCGATGCGGCGCAATCCTCCGACCCCATCTGCTGCGGCCCCCGTCTGAGAGGCCTGGAAGCATCACCCCCACGATGCTGCAGGACAGCAGCCCCCCCCCCCCCGCGGACGGCCATTCCCCGTGCAGTGTTGTTCGGCTTCGCGCGTGTATATCTTTTTTGTTCTCGCAGGGTTAGAAGGCCTTCTCAGAAGGCGGCGGGGTTTCTCAGAAGCCCTCGCGCCTTCCGAGATGTTCTGTGTGCTCGGGAAAAGCTCAGATAACTTCTCAGAGGCCGGGCGACTTCCGAGCCTTCTGCGCAAGCATTCTCCTGCTCACTCCCCCCCTCGCTCGCCGCCGAGAGGTGGCCCAAAAGCCGGCCGCTCCGACTTCTGTCCGGGGATCGCCAGCCTCCGCCCCATCGCGGCGCGGTCGGCCTGAGCTTCCCTCCTCAGCTCGCCATCGCTCGGACGGCCCTTCCCCGTGCATTCTTGCTTCGGCCTCGTGCGTGTCTGTTGCTGTCTCGCCAGGTGGCCCCAAAGCCGGCCGCTCCGACTTCTGTTGTCCGATCGCCTCGGAGCGCTGGGGGCCCGCAGCCTCCGCCCCCCAGCGCGGCGGCGCGCGGGCTGGCGGCCTGAGCTTCTCGCTCACCACGGCGTTGGCCTCTCGCGCGGGCGGCGGGCGCGGGGCGCGCTCGCCCCCCCCCCCCGCCCCGCCCCTTTTCGGCTGCAGGGTGGAGGGGGGCGGGCGCGGCGCGACCCCTTCGGCTGGGCGGAGAGGCGGGCACGCGGGGGGGCGGGGGGGCGGAGGGAGGACTAGAAATGAAAGGGCCACGAACAATTTTTGGGGGGCACGAAAAGGGGGGGGGGAAGGATGACTGAAAATAAAACGAACTCGAACCCTATGCGGGGAACGAGGGGGGGAGAAGCGAGGGACGACTAGAACTAAAAGGACCTCGAATCCTTTTGGGGGGGCACGAGGGGGGAGGAGGGACGATTGGGAACCCAAGGACCCCGAACCTGTTGGGGGGCACGAGGGGGGGGGCGGGGGCGAGATGATCAGCAATAAAAGGACCCCGAACCCGTTCGGGGGGCACGAGGGGGAGGGGGGGGTGCGAGGGATGATCAGCAAAAAAGGACCCCTGACCCTTCACCCTTTTCGGGCGGGGACCCGAGCCAGGCGTGCCAGAAGCATGGGGGACATAAGGTGCCTGTGTCTGCAGCTGTATCGAACCAGACCGCCCAGATCAATCATCCCCAATGCAGAGACGGGGGCCCGAGTGAGGCCACGCCTTCGCCATGTTGTCAGGGTTGGGAGCTCCTTGATCCTCAACAGAGGAAGGTGCGCTCTTCGGCCCTCGCCCGCACGAGGCCCAGTGTCTGACGACCTACCAGACCAGCCCAGGAGACACAAAGCTCGGGGGAGGGGGGGGGCACGGGGCACGGGCCTCACGCGTCCTTGTTCAGTGCTCCCCAACGCCCCCCCTCCACCCCCTAAACCCGAAAACCCAAAGTTCGGGTGGGGGGAGGTGGGGGGCACGGGCTCCATTGTGTTTTCTCAATGCTCCCCGACGCCCGCCCCCCTCCCCCACCCCTGGGAGTGGGAATGGAGGGCACATCGGGGCCTGCGGGGGCTGGGTTTGAGCGGTGAGGTGGGTGGTGAGTGCCAGCCTGTCTTGACCGGAGACAGACGCAGGCACGGCGCAAGCGACCCTGCAGCAGAGAAGCAGGGAAAAGAAGGAGCAGGGCGCGGAGCGGCAGGTCGAGGACCCCTCGCCTTGGGCCGCTCCTCGGCTGCCGCTGCTCCCCTCGATGACCCTCAGAACGCGCTATGAGCGGCAACGTTCTGGGGGGATTGGGCTCAGGGGGGCGACATCGAGCTGGAATCGGTGATGCATCGCCAATCGGCCCAAACGTTGCCCCTGGTGTTAGTGCAAAACGTGTACTTGCCCAACGGAGCCCTTCAAGACGAGGCAGGCAGTGCAATGAGGGCCGGCACAAGCTGGGGAAACCGACAAATACGAATATCGCTACACCCTGGACCTCTCCGCGTTCCGACCAGAAATTGTAAGCGAAGCCAGCCGTGGCGACGAGAAACTCCACGGAGGCCCAAAAAGCCGAAAACGAGGGAAGGCAAGCTATCCTGCTCTTTTCGTACTCGGACAAGCTGCATGCTAAAGTCGGAGAAGCTGAGCAGGGTATACCACATATCGGGGGCGGCCAAGAGGGGGGCGGCCAAGAGGGGGGGGCGCCAATCATGGCCGGCGGCATGTGCGCGGCCCAAGGGGGGGTCGGGGACGTATTGAAGTAAGAAGAGGGGCCATGGAATCTGGGGAGATATCATGGCCCCCGCCATGATATCCCCCCCCCAGTCTTCACCCCCCTCTCGGCCGCTCCCGATACACACACAGCACACGCAAAGACTGGGTTATCACCGGTCCCGATGACCATCGATGCTGAGGAGCTCCACACCCTCGGTACTTCAGGGCTCCACAGGCCGAGTCTGCGCTCGCCCAGAAGATCACATCCTCCCGATCGCCTCCACTCGTCAAGATTGCTGTACACCACACCCTCCCCGCCCCAGTCAGATTCCATCGCCCGGGGCCACTTTCAGTATACAAAAACAACGCCCCAGGGAGGGAATTTTATATACCAGACCCACAACCAGGACCCTCCCTCGCCCCCGGGGGCTCTTGGGTATAGTATAGAAATGTTTCGGGCGGGTCAACCCTCCCCACCTCCCTCCCTTCTCACCCCCTCCCTCCCAAAGTCTCCCGCGCAGCACAAAAAGAGTGCCGCACGGGTCGTGAGATGCCCCCGCCGAGCAAGTCACTGACCCCCGTCCTTCGGCATTGCACTTGCATTCATCACGTTATCGCAACAGCACCACCTCCTCTTCCTCCTCGTCCATCTCCTCCTCGCCCTCCCTCCCTGTTCCTCCTTCTCCCTGCCGCTTGACTTCTGCCCAGCGACGGCAAAAACTCGTAGGGAAAAGGAAATAGAGACACGACTGCGACACAGGCAACACACGCACACACAAAAACAACTCAAGAGACTATGCTGCAGAGTCTCGCCTTCTTGAGCGTCCGATATTTCTCGTTGCAAGGGTCGCCAACGATGTTGCCAAACACCCTCCGGACGGTGTCCGCTCTGGCTACGTGCCCATGTGAAAAGAAAGAGAAAGCACAGGAAGAGAAGAAGGAAAAGGGAGACGAGAGCCATGCGAAGGAAGATGAGAAAGTCGGAGGGACACACAGAAATTACAAGAACGAGAGGACGAGCAGAGGCATGAAAAGGCAGAGGCGTTTCTGGCCACGGCCGGCCTCGGCCACGAAGAGGTTCCCCGACCTAGATCTGAAGAACGCCCCGAAAGCAGAGGCCCTCCTGAACCCAAAGTGGTCCTGATCGCAGCGTCTTCCACGCATCACGTATACACCCGCGATCAACAATCATGGATCGGCAGGCACAAAGATGCTCGACTCTTGGACCGACCCCAAAAGAACGACGAGGAGGGAGAGGAGGAGAACGCAAGGCCGCCCAGGACATGGGCAAGGCTGTCCAATGAAGTCCGTTCATCGTAGGTCCTCCCTGGCAAACCATACCTGATCCAACAAGCACCCATCTCATGACCATGGCTGTATCGAGTGTACGCTGATGCGGGAGCAATCAATGTGCAGGAGGGTGAACGAAAGTTGCCGGAGCGTTGCCCTACAAGCTGTTCTTTACGTGTCTCAAGTTGCCACCCCGCGTCTACAAGCCCCTGGAAGCGCATACATCCCCTCACCCTCCCCTCATTCCCCTCCCCTCCTCACCATGCGGCTAGCTGTCACCGGCGGAGCTGCCGAGGAGAACCGCAAGACGCGAGTTCTTATCAGTAGCAGGCCACCAGATTCCAAGTGCGAATCTCGACACTGTGGGTGCCACGCTGTCGCTGAACCATTTTTGAGCAGGGACCGACCGTCCCAGCATTTGTATAGGCCTACCACGACATGTTCTTAGAATCCAGAAATGTTCTAAGAACAAAACAATGTTCTTAGAACATAAACTAAAACAAGACAGTCTCCGCCAGAAATGTTCTAAGGACATTTCGTGGAAACCACAAAAGGTAGGCAGATAGACACGCCAGGACGCTTCGTCACTGCTTGACATTTTGGCTGGCATGCGCGACGGCAAATGACCACAGCTGCCGCTGCAAGTATCTGTCCCGTGCCCGTGCTCCGGGCAACTGGCGCGGCTGAGCAGCAGGAGAAACGCGGGCACGCGCAGACGCTGCCGGGGAACCTCGAACCTCCTGGGTTGAGGGCTTCACGCGTGGCTATCCTGGCGCCGAGAGCCCATCTCCCTTGCCCCGCGCCGCCCGCCGCCCGGGGAACGGCCCTGTCCGAACCTCAGACGTCGACAGAACGAACCCGCCCATCGGTGGCCACCGGAACACACGAACGCATTTGAAAACTCCAATGACTACTGATCGCGGACTCAGGTGGTCACACGAAATTCGTCGGCGCTGTCGCCAAAATACATGACCACTGATGGGGGGGACTTGGTCGGAGAAGGCTCTGTCGGGGTCCTGACTCACGGGCCACGCCTTTGCTGGGGGGGTCGAAGCCGGGGGTGGATGGGTCTCCAGAAGAGAGGGGGTCTTGGAAATGCATTCCTCTGCCGGCGATCCCCGGCGGCGCCAGGGCAACCGCCCTTCCCGGCCGCGCGGATTGGATCAACAATGGTTGACGCGTTCCGCTTCCAGGACAACACTAAAATTCACTGCAGTGGTCGAATCATCTCGCCTGCTCGCCATAGCAGCCCTCGAGACAAAGCATTGCCACACCATCAAGGTCGTTCCCGAAATCCCGAAATCTGAGCGGTCGGAGTGAAGGCTCAAATTACACCACAGCCAAAGCTTGTCCTAGTTTCAATGTTCCATGATCTGACCTATGCAACCCCTCCTTCACAGCACAAGCACGGCAACAAGCAATCGACGAGGCCTCGTCAAAGTCTTGTGAGCTTCGACGTATTCCTCAAGCGGCCGGAAAAATTGCATCATCATGCGCACGTCCAGCCTTTGCAACACGGTTTCTTCGGAGAGATAAGTTACGGAAGACGATCTGGTAGACTCGCGTACGGGTGCCAACATCCTTATCAAGAGTGGCGAAGAGCAGACATATGTGCGAAACATTCGCCGAGTACTATCTGGCGGGTCACTCTCCCATGACACCAATGCCACATCACATCAACTTGAATTCGAAACGTTCGCATGCGGGCGTACTTGCGACCTTACTTATGACATTGCCGTTGCAGGCTTCCTGCCAGAACACACAAATATAGAAAGAGCCGGCCAGCTACTGCACTCGATCTTCAAAGCACGCCGCATTCATGAATTGCGCCCAGTCCTTCCGCATATGCAGACCTGCTCTCCGGCACAGAATTTCCTGGTAAACGAAAATATTTGGTGTGCAAGCCCATGACATGTGTTTATTTGCAGCATGTGAGCAGGAACGGGGAGGCGATCTCGAATGGCGCCAGCAGACGCACATGCACATCTACATATCTACACGATATCAACATTACCTCGCAAGGCATGTGACATAGGTTTGGTTGCCCCAAAAGAGGGTCCAGCTGAAAGGGGGTGGTGCCACAGTTTTGGGGCACGTGTATTGCAAATGTATTGCGCCTGAGAATTGTATTGCATTGTATTGCAACTAACGTATTGCACGCAAGAGCCCAACAATACACTTGCGCACCAGAATGCATTGCACGCCCCAGATTCATTGCAACCCCACAAATCTATGGCACCACATTTGCTTCACCAGCCCCTTGTCTCGTGAACCCCTTTTGGGTCAATCTGAACAGTTCATCAGGATACCGTACGCTGATCTCATCTTCTCTACTGAATTGTAAGCTGGCCGACTCTAATCTTACATCCGCCACCGTGCCTGCACGGAGTGGGCGTCTTAGAATTATCCTGCGTTGTCTGGCGAAGCTTCTGTGTTTTCTGGGGCCGACCCCTTACCCTTACCCGCGAGCACCCTTCGAAAACCGCCCCCCCCGTCCCCCCTTGAATTTGCTCTCCGGCGCCTTCTTCGGCCTGGAAGCGGTTCCAAAACAACAGAAAGGGGGGAACCGATAGTAACCAGGAGTGCTTGAGGTGGGCCAGGGCCCCGAAGCTGGGAACGTTGTAGTCATCCATATATGGCGTATGCCAATCTCAACAAGCATACACACCTATATGTAAATACATATGGATACACATCTACATATGTACATAAATATATACATATATATACACATATATGTATATGTATTGATAACCGTTTGCCCATGGCCATACCATATATGTATGTAGATATAAATACATCCGTTAGTAGGTTATACAGATGTACACTATGCAAATATACACATGTGTTTCTAGAGATAGGCAGATACACACCTGTCTCGCTATATGTCCGTTCGCACATACGCTTCCGATGGTTTGTTACAGCCCCAGTGCGGCGTCAGGATTGCCCAAGAAAGATCCAAGAAACGCTCAAAATGGACCCACCACGGGCCCAAGATACCCCAAGAGCTCCCCAATAGTGCCGCAAGAGGCGACTGCTCGGGCTCAGGAGGGGAGCCCGCATTCAGAACCCTCCTTCTTTCACCGATGTTCTCCAAGATAGCCCTCAAAGATCACATGAAGGCCCTAAAAAAACGTGACAACCAACAGGCTCCGACATGAAGCCCAAATAGCCCCAAGCGGGCTCCGAGATTGCCCAAATAAGCTACAACATGCCTCGGACGCCAAAAACTGGAAACGGGACAAGGCCATCACGCGACCACGAATTTGCGCTTTTGTCACCCAGATTCCGCCGGCACTCCGCCGGATAAGTAACGTCAACTGTTCGATCCATCCAGGGCGAGGTCGCATGTGGAGCGCCCCATGAGTGGTGGTAAGAAGGATGAAGAGAGAGAAGGACGTAGGAAGGGGGGCGACGACGATGATCCGCGGGACCAGGGAGAACCAGAACAGGCGAGGCACCCGAGGAACCAGCAACGCCAGCGCAGACGAGATCTTCACCCTCATCTTTGTCATCGCGCAGCGTCCTCATCTTTCTCAACCGCCTCCTCCCACTCCTCCTGTTCCTCCGCCTCTCCATCCTCGTGTTAAGGCGCTGGTAAGATAACCGGGACGCCCATGCACCCTTTGAGAAATTTCGCGCGGCCAACGCACAGGGCGCATAATCCCTGAGACCCGCGCGGAATCGCCTCGAACTGCGCGAAAATCCAGCGACGGCCGCACGGGCGCCCTCGCGCCGACATGACCGAACGCGCCCGGAGCAAGGGCACCAGACAGCGCCCGTCTCGCACAGCCGTTGCACTTACAGCGAACAGCGGGCGCGACCCCAAGCACGGGTCTCGCCCGCGCGCCGCGCGCGACTCTGAACGTCCCGCGCGGCTCAAAGCACGCCCGAAGAATGCCCAGCGGCCGATCGCTGGAGCCAAAATTGCCACGTCAGAGGATATGGCCTATGGCTATGAAGCAATTGCGGTAGGGCGGGATGCCAAAACCTGGCAGTCCTGACGCGCAAAGGGAAACGGGGATAAAGCTGAACGCTCGCAACGTCGCGGAGTCGTACGCACGGCATCTGAATACGATCACAGCTCCGCCTTCCTCGAACATCTGATGCGTCGTTTGGCTTTCCCTGGCCCAGGGAAGCGCGCGACTGCGCCGCGAAGACTCGCGGATACATTCGCGCGGTGTGAAATCTCGCGCGGCGTTTTCAAAATTTCACGCGACCCTGACGTCGTCGTTTTAGCTCGGGACATCCTTCCACTTTGCGCAAGCGCGCGAGGAATCTGTATGTTGCACGGCGCCTGGCGATCTTTGCGCGGCCATGGGTAGTTCTAGATTCGTCATTATGTGGTCATCGGTTGGTTATGTGTTGGTGATGGTCTGGCCATATTGTTGATGTGTTGGCCATGGTTTGGATGTGTGTGGGATAATTGTGGGCTATCGCATTGGTACTGCTGTTGTGTTCAATCACCTGTTGTTTGTGTGTTTCTAGCCATGTGCACTCTAAGCGTACAGACTAGATGACTGTGATTATGTTGGAATGGCCCCGTATACCGTGCATCGTCAATGCCGAAGCACACGCACCGTGCAATGAACGGTTGCTTCCGTGGTGGTGCGATGTATACTCCTCATCCTCGCTGCTCCTGCTCCTCCTTATCTTCGCATTCCCCCCTCCTCTCCCCGCTGCTGCTACTGATCTTCCTCCCCACCCCTCGTATTCCATCCCCTGCCGATCGCCAATGGCTCCTAGTCCCTGGGTTAACGCAGCGGTCGCAGATTTCGCGCGACGTCAGGGCGTCGCGCAGGCCTCGCGCGAAATTCTGGGATCGGCGCGCGGAAATCTGACAGCCGCACAAGCACCCACCAGCGCTTCAACACCCCCTCCTCCTCCTCCTCCTTCTTACCCTCCTCATTCGACGGGGCCGTTAAGGCATGTTAGGCTCACTCCCAAAACGGGCCTCAAGATGGCCCGGGTAAGTTGCCAAGAGCCTTCCATATGCAAAGATACGCAACGGCATGTATGGCTTACGCCTTGATTTACTCAGACAGAATCCGGTGTTCGGTTTGACGGTTCCCCCCTGTCTTTACCCCATCGCCATGTGAAATGAAACGACCCGCTGTGCCCTGCCCTCAGACCCACAAGCCCACCAGCTCACCAAAGCAACCACCGAGAGGCCCGCAACAAAGGCCCAAGCAAGCTCAACGACAATCGACTCTACAAGACGAGGCACCAGCGGCACCCCCACAACGGCTTCAAGAAACCCGAAGCAACCCCCAGACCCCAACCGTCGCTGCACATACCCCTGAAACACTGACCGACACGAAGGGGGTTGGCGGACGCTGAGTCTTGGCAAGCACATCTCTTGTGTCTGAGTGGTCCCTTGGGGGTCTTCTTTGGGTCGTCCTGGGGCATTTGGGGGATGTCTGGGGCCGCGTGGGGCTCTCGCGGGGCCGCTTGGCCGCCCTCCCGATCCTGACCACTGTGGGCCCGATCTCTGGGCCTAGCAGGGCCGTGCAGGAGGCTCGGAGGACCGAAGCACGGGCGTCCGGACGCCCCGGGGGGGCCGAGATTCCTGTGAGGGGACGCTGGTGGGACCTGTGTGGGAGGCCCCGCCGTGCATCTGTGAGTCCATGCCCCAAAGAAGGTCAGACACAAACACACGCACACAAACACACGCACACACACACACATACACACACACACACACACACACACACACACACACGCACATACACACACACACACACACGCACACACACACACAAGCACACACACACGCGTTCACATATACACACACACATGTACACATACACATACACACACACAAACACTTTTTGACGGTAGCGGCCGCGCACGCAGTGACGAGGCGGAGAAAGTAAAAGTACTAAACGCGCGGACGCGGCTGGGCCCTCAAGATTCGCTTAGGGCTCCAACGCACCTACCGCCATGCAGCACATCCGGGCGTGGATGGCGGGGAGGTGACACGCCAGCCGAGGGCCCTGCCCGACACGGCGGTATGAGCAGAGGAGGTGCGGCACACAGCAGCTGGGCGTGGCTGGCAAAGAGATGGCACACACACACACACACACACACACGCACACACAGTATCACTTTTACGGAAAATCCTGGAGCCCTCGCGCGGCAACTCGAGGCCCAGCGTACATCGGGCCCACGTCGGAGTTACGTCGGACTTCAAGCACCGCCGCGCGAACGTCGTCTCAGACCTTACGAAGCGGACGGCGTGGACCAGCTCATACGGCTATGGCGCGCCGCGCGAGGCCCCCACCTGGGCCTCCTCGTGCACAAACTGGCCGGCACGCACCAGGGGGGTGGCGCGAGGAGGGCGGCGCTCTCAGAAGGCGGAGGTGCGCCCAAGAGAAGGCGGAGGGTCTGCTCGGAAGCCCCGGGCTTCTCGGGAGCCGGAAACCCGCTTCGGGCCCCTCAACGCAGGGCCCACTGCCTCCTGTGACGGGGCTCCCGCCGTCCCGGAAGGCCACCCCTCTCGCGCCACCTCCACTGCGCGCGCCGCCAACACGGGGGGGGGGAATGCAAAAACAGATCCGATACCGCTGCTACCTGGACCTCTCCCTGACTGCGCTCTGACGAGTTCGGGGATCTTCTGACCCAGGTAAATCCAGACACGAGTCAGTCAGGACTTGCAGAATCCTGCAAGATCCTGCAAGATCCTGCACCCAAACCCGGGTCAATGCGAAGGATCCTGCAAAATCCTGCAGGATCCTGCACCCAAACCAGGGTCAATGCGACCCTGGCCCTGCAGGATCCTGCAAGATCAGACGCTCTGGCTGACCCCCGTTTGGATTGACCCCGTCTCCAGGCTCCCGACGAGCCTCGAGGTGAATACAGCCGTGAGGGCGCCCCCAGGCGGGCCAAAAAGGCGGAAACGATGACAGGGGAAACGGTATCAGTACTCCTGACTGTTCGGGGAGCATCCCCCCCATGCCATCCCTGCAGACAGCCCATTCCGACCCCCAAACGTTCACCGACGCCATTGCGCCAAAGACGCCCGCCCACCACGCCACGCACCCCGTCGGAAGCCGCCCGTCGATCCCTCCCACGGGGCACATCTCGATCCACCGCGTACCCCTTCCTCCTCGGCACCAGGGGTGGCCTGGCCCGAAGCAGGGGCGTCGGAACACCCGAGGCGAGGGTGCTTAAACAGAGGAAAAACAGCATAAACATTCACTTTTGGCACTCTGCGCGGACTTCTTGGATCTGCGCTGAACCCCCGTCCCTGGCGCGCTCCGCGCGCCAGGGAGCGCGCCAGGGACGGCGCAGGAGGCGCCGCCAGGGGGGTCCCAGCGCGAATCCAAGAAATCCGCGCGGAGCACCAAAACTTCGTGTTTACGGCGTTTCTTCGCCCTCGATTCAACGGCGGCCCTCCTCGCGTCTCATGCCGCTCCGCGCGCCCTGCAGGGCCTCGGCTACGACCTCCTGAGGGGCGCGCGCGGCGGACGATGATCGGGTCGGGGGGGGGGCGGCGGAGGCCACGAGCGCGGCGGACATGTATCCCCATCGATCCGCGCCTCTCGCAGCCCGTGGACTCCGGCAACAACAACGCCCAAGATCTCCGCGGGGTCGCGGCCGAGGGGTCTGGCCCGCGAAACCGCGAAACCGCGGATGTGCTTGTCACGCACCCACGAGGAGGGGGGGGAGGGCGGGAGGAGGGAGCAGAGCGCAGCGGGACGGGATGGGGGGCCCAAAAATATACACCACCACCACCTCCCTCACCCCCTCCCTCTCCCAGGAAAGAGGAAACGAAGAGGAGGATAGAGGAGAGAGGAGGAATGGACGTGGTGGTGGTGTATATTCTTTGGGTCCCCACGGGAGACAGCGTAGTCCCCGATCTTGGGCGGCATGATCTTTCAGCCTGGGCGAGCTCTCGGAGTTCGGCCCCTGAGGCCCGCTGGTCGCGCGCCAGGACTGTCAGAAACGGATCCGGGGCGCGAAGCCACCCCCAAGGAAACGGTCGAGCACCTGGGGCCGCGGCTTGAAAGAAACATCATGCGGGCGGATATATGGGGACAGTCGAGTCCGCCCTTGTGCTGGCAAACCAAGCGGGCGGACGAGAGGACGACAACAGTCACGGCGACGACCACGACAACGATCACGACCACGACCACGATCACGACGACGACCACGATCACGACGACGACGACGACGACGACGACGACGACGACGACGACGACGACGACGACGACGACGGCGACGGCGACGGCGACGGCGACGGCGACGGCGACGGCGGCGACGGCGACGGCCACGGCCACGGCGACGGCGGCGACGGCGACGACGACGACGACGCCGGCGGCGGCGGCGGCCACGGCGGCGGCGGCGACGGCGACAGGCGAGTCGCCGTCGGTTGCTGGCGCGAAAGGGGGGGGCTGCTTGGCACTGTTTGGTTGCGGATCCCCATCGGGCCTGGGGGGGAGGGAGGGACGGAGGGAGGGAGGGAGGGAGGGGATTGCGCGGAGGCCTAGAAGCCAGAAGTGCGGGGGGGAAGGGGGCGGAGAGATGAGCTGGAGCTGCCGGGCAGCAGTGGATGCCTCCCGAATGGGGCCCCACCAGATGGGGTCAGAGGATCGTGCCGCCTCAACATCGTATCGCATCGCCGATGCATCGGCGATGTGCCGCGATCCCCCGACCCCCATCTACAGCCGGACCTCGGACAGAATAGCATCCTTCAAGAACACGAGACCCTCCACTGGCCAAAAAACGCAGAACCTCCTGGGGTACCCGTCCCAGGATGTTATGTTTCGGTCCGACTGTAGATTGGGTCGGAGTATCGTGCCGCATCGCCAAAGTATCGCATCGTTGATGCACCGGCGATGCGGCGCGATCCTCCGACCCCATCTGCCTCGGCCCCATCCAGAAGGCCTGGAAGCAGCCACTTCCCCGATGCTGCAGGGCAGCAGCCCCCCCCCTTCACTCGCCATCGCTCGGACGGCCATTCCCCGTGCCTTCTTGTTCGGCCTCGTGCCTGTGTCTCCTGGCAGGGTGGCCCAAAATGCTCCTCGATAGCCCCCCTCGAGAAAAGAGCACACAAGTCCGAGGGATGCCAAGCTCAGGAGCAGTTTCGGGGAGAGCGGGCATCGGCCACGCATCGCCGATAGATTGGCGACAAGGCCCCGATGGCGGATATGCACGCTCCTGGGCGGGGTGCCCCATCGTGCTCCTGGACCGGCGATGGGTGAGCGATTGGGGGTCCATGCGTCCCCCCTGAGCCTGCGCCCCCCGCCCCTGACCCGCTCTCCGGCGGCCGTTCTTATCGTCGGGCACCCCGCCCCCAGAACGCTCCGAGGAGGCGCGGCTGGGTCTCGGAAACGTTCGAAAACCGCCTCTGAACATTTCTCAAAGCCTTAGCCCGCCACCCCCTGAGCCTACGCCCCCTACTGTAGAAGAAAGAAGAACGGAAAAAACGGCACAAACAGAAACTGTTGGCGCTCCGCGCGGATTTCTGGGATCTGCGCTGGGACCCCCCTCCCTGGCGCGCGGAGCGCGACTGGGGCGGCGCTGGAGTCGCCGCCAGAGGAGGCCCCGCGCGGATCCAAGTTATCCGCGCGGAGCGCCAAAAGTTTATCCTTGTGGCGTTGTTCCTTTTTCGATTAGCCCATCCCCCACTCGGCCTACGGCCCCTGCTGCTGCCCCTGAACCCGCCAGGGGGGGGCCCAGCGCAGATCCATGAAATCCGCCAAAAGTTTATGTTCATGGCGTGTTTCCTTCTTCGGTTAGCCCATCCCCCCCTGAGCCTACGCCCCCCTACAGTCGGGGCCCGACCACAAGAAACCTTCCACAAGAAACCTTCCACAAGAAAACCCAACCCTGAGACCCCAGGACGTTCATTGACTTTGGGTGCGGAACGCCACGCTTTCCGTAGCAAAACCACCGAAACCCAAGAAACCCAGGGCACCCTGGAGGCAAGCAGGGTGCTTCTTGGAATGGGCCCCCACTGTACTGCTGCCCCCGAACACCCCCCCCCCCCGCGAGCGCTGGGCGCGCGTGCCGAGAGCCTCCACGGGCCTGCAGGGGTGGTCGTCCTCGAAGCGGTGCCGCATGCAGACGTCCTGCCGGCCCGCCGCGGCTCGAGGCTCGAGGATCTTCAAGGATCTTCGAGGATCGTCGAGGATCGTCGAGGGTCGAGAATGGGACATCGAGGATCGAGAAACCCTCGATCCTCGATCCGATCGAGGATCGAGGATCGAACATCGAAGGGTCGAGGATCGAAGGGTCGAGGATCGAGGTTCGAGATTCGCTCGAGGCTCAAGGCTCACCGAGGATCGAGAATCGCAGGGGGGCCGACGATGTCCCATCATCGTCGCCGAGGACCTCCGAGAACTCGCCGCGGAGCAGGGATCGCGGGGCCGCCACACGCCGGGGGATCGAGCCCGCCGTCGTCGCTCGTGGGCTCGAGGATCGAGGCTCGAAGACTTCTGAGGGCTCGCCGGGGCACGGAGATCCCTCGGGCCGCTCGAGGGTCGAGAATCTCCCGTCGGCGTCGCTCGGGGATCGAGGGATCGAGGCTCTCGCGGCGGACCGAGGTCTGGAAGTATGCGGCGTCTTCGGGAGTCGCTTCATCCTCCCTCCTCCTCCATCCTCCCTCCTCCTGCACCTCCTCCTGCCCAAAGAAACAAGACAACACAACTACGCCCCAGGACAACAATACGACATCCCCAAGTCGATCAAGGGGTCAGCGGATGTGGCGTAATCCTATGGAATATCGAGATCGGATCCGATCGAGCCGGCCAGAAAGTTGGAAAACAGACAGGATTCGATACCGCCAATCCCCAGACCTCTTCTAGAGTGCTTTCTGACAAAGATTTCGGGGCGAATCCAGCCGTAGC
This sequence comes from Prorocentrum cordatum, assembly GCA_963575745.1. Taxonomy (NCBI): domain Eukaryota; class Dinophyceae; order Prorocentrales; family Prorocentraceae; genus Prorocentrum; species Prorocentrum cordatum. Next base: position 124,274 of record CAUYUJ010016590.1, on the reverse strand, counting down.
GACGAGAGACGAGTAGCGGTATCGGTATGTGTTCCTCCTGTGATCGGTATCGACTGAAAGAACAACGATCCTAAAACACACACACACACACAGACACACACACACACACACGCACAATGTCTGGCGTCGCGGCTCCGCGCCCGGCGACGGGGCGCAGAAAACAGACACACACACACACACACACACACACACGGGTGACTGCACTGCAGCAAACGCCGTGGGCGCGACGCCCTTGGCTTGGAGGACGCGGGGCCTGGGACACACCTCCCCCAAGACACGCCAACGGACCCTACGAGCTCATGCCAGGAGCCTTTTCAAGGGCCCCAGGATCATCAAAAAGCAACCGAATGATGAAGAAATGGTCTTGAAGAAACCACCGGGTCTTAAACTCCCGTTTCCCGCGGGACCCGTTTCCTTGATGGCGACGTGTTGCTGAGTACGTACCTTCTGGCCAAACCAGACCGCACCCACCAGGCGACCCGGCGGGTTCGGACCCCCTTCGAAGTAGATTGACGAGCAGGGTCCGCAGGAGAGTCCAGACCCACGGCGTTGCAGCACCAGCGATCAAGGTTCATTCTGGACTTCATCCTCTGACGTCGTTTCCTTCTTCCTCATAGTCCCACTCATCTCTCTCATTATCGTCGTCGCTGTTCCCACCTCCTCCTCCTCCTCCTCCTCCTTCTCCTCCTCCCCCTCCCTCATCAGGCTCCTTCATCCCTCATCCATCCCACATTCATTGTTGAAGAGTAATGCTACTTCACCTTCTTCACCGCGACGAAACCTGCCGTGCGGGCCGACGCACCTGCGAGCAGGCTCGCACGGAACCTCAGCCTGTGACGTGCGTCGGGCAGGCGCTAGCTGCGCTGCCAATGGCGATAAATTCACTGAGAATAAGAAAATCTCTGAGCCAATGACTGGCCCCGTGCTGGAGCAAACAATCGCTCCGAAAATCTCGGGTGACACGCGAGCGCTGCGCTCGACGCCAAAAAACATGGCGTCAGGAGTGAGCTCCATCTTGTTCTGCGGCCCGGCGGCTGCAAACCCAGGTGTGGCCCCACCTATGCATCCTCAACAGGCGATGCATCCTCAACGGGCGAACTGCGTTTGAAGACCAAGTCGCGCCCCCCCTCGGGAAGAACATCAACGGCGGGTAATCGAGACAGCGGGGGAGAGAGATGCAGCACGAGGCTGGCCCGGAATTGTCCTGAAAGAGCCCCCCTGCCAAACACCACGAGAGCCTGCCAAAAAACCCCAAAACAGTCCCCACGTTCCCCACCTCCAGTCCCTGAGCAGTGATCCTCGGATTGGCTTCCCGCATCCATCTAGAGGAAAAATCAACGGCCCATACATCATTTGTTTGGGGGCCCGCGCGGGTTTCTTGAGTCGGCGCTGGACTCCCCTGTCTGGCGCGCAGGGCGCGGCAGGGGGCGGCGGCAAACGCGCCACCGGGGGGGGGGGGGGGGGGGCGTCGCGGACCCAAGAAAGCCGCGCGGACTGCCGATATAAGTATGTTGGTGCAGTTGTTTCCTCTCTGCGAGGCTGGGGTGTTACCCATACCCACCGCATGGAAGACGGACGTCCTGGGACGCCAGCGGGCGGTGGACATGGATGTTTGCTTGGGCCCTGGGAGGGCCGGACGTATCCAGGCATATCTATATATTATATATATATATATATATAATATATATATATATATATATATGTATATACCGCCTGCCGATTCCCCCGAAGACCAATCCTCGGGACGGCGGTGATCGATTCATCCCCGCCTTGGATTCTTGGAAGATCGCCCCCCGTTGTCGTCCAAACGGCCTTGCTTCTCCCCTTCCACGGGGTGTTCTCGAGATCGAGCTCGTCCATGAGCTCGGAAAGCGACTTCGTGCCCACGGGCTTCTTCTCACCGCGCACCCGGACATTGGCCGACAGGCTCTCCTCCTCCTCCTTGCCCACCACCAGGATGTAGTTAAATCCAGCCAGCTGCGCCTCCCTGATCTTCTTATTCATTGTGGCGGGGGAGAGGTTCACCTGGAGGAACAAACAAAAGCATAAATACACACACTCTGGGAGGTCCACGCGGATGTCTCGGGCCTCAGCTGGAGCCCCCTGGCGGCGCCTCGGGCACCGCCCCTGGCGCGCTCAGCGCGTCAAGGCCCAGCGCCGATCCGAGAAATCTGCGCGGTGCTCGATGCTCATGCAGGCTTTCGTCGTCGAGCACCTCCGAGTGGAAGCCACGGTTGTGCAGCTGCTCCTTCACGAACGTGGCGTACTCGAAGGCGTCCGCGGACACGGGCACGACGGTGCACTGCCGCGGCGAGAGCCAGAACGGCCACTTGCCCCCATAGTGCTCGCAGAGAACGCCAAGCATGCGCTCCACAGAGCCCAAGATGGCCCTGTTGGAAGAAGAACAGGAAAGACAAAAAACATAAGAGGTCCGCGCGGATTTCTTGCGTCTGCGCTGGACCCCTGCGCGCGGAGCGCCCCAAGGGTGGCGACGGAGGCGCCAGCATGGGGGTCCAGCGCCGATCCGAGGGATATAGAGGGCAGGAGAGACAACCCCATAATAACCGACCATAAGCGACCCGATAAGCGAAGCCACTGATTTAGCAAACGCACCTGAGGAAAAAAGATTCCCTCCCTTGGAAATCCGCGCGAACCTCTACAGATTTACGTTTACCCAAACCTCCGACGTCGTGATTTCTTGCAACGACCCCCAGAATTCTATACCCCTTCTCCAGGAACGGATTGTTCATTCTGAGTCGTTGCGCCACGCTCCTGTTTCGCAGCCAGGGCACTTGAAGGTCAACATTTGATCAAACCTTCCCGTCGTATGATTTGCAAATTCACGAGTCGGGCATTGGCATGACTGGGTTTACCAGGACCTGGTTTAGTGGCGTATGCTTTGGGACGCCTCCCCCACCCCATGCCACTGACCGGAACAGCCGCCACCCGAAAACACACGAGCTACGGCAGACCTGGTTGAGTGCTAGTGACATAGGATTTTTGCTTCGGGACCCCTACCTGGTTCCCCTTAAGGTGAAATCCTGCAGGCGGATTTTGAAGAAAAATGAGACATGCACAAAAAAATGATCCAACACATGTCGAAAAGAACGTCCCCTGTGTTCGAAGTATGTTTGAATATTCCTCGAGTAGAGGGACGTGCCCGACTTACGATTCTCGTTGTTGGACCTGTGCAAGATGACGGGGCGCTCGTAGCCCAGCGGCAGGGCCTCCGCGCCGGCCTCGCCCTCCTTAGCGGCCTCCTTCGCGGCCTCCGCCTCCGGCTCTGCCGCCGCCTCGCCCCTCTCCGACTGGAAGCGGAGGTTGAACCGGAGGGGCAGCTGGAAGTCGAGCTGCACCGTCCCGCACTGGTGGCCCCTGCCGAGCGCGTCCTGCGAGCATCGTCCGAAAGCCCGTTCTGCCATTCGTGATGACGCCCGTGACTGGCCCCGCCTCCCCAACGGCGCGACTCGTGCCAGCGCCGTCTGGGAATGAGCCACTCCTTAGCTCCCAGGCGGCGCTGGCGCGAGTCGCGACGCGACCGGCCCCCTCCCCCCTCGCCCCCTCTGGTCACGCTCGCTTTCGCCGGGAAGCAAAAAACCGCTTCGAACCGATCCCCATCCCCACTGGCGCGGCATTGGCCCCTCTGGCCGACTTGCCCACCTGGGCGGGGACAACCCTCGATACCCGCCCTTTTCGTCTTCGATCGAACCCCTTTTGGGGGGTATACCTTTCTTCCCTGCAGGCCGGGCCCCGGCAAGCGGCGGGGCGGCCGCGGACCGTCGGCCTGGCCAGCGGCAGCGCTGATCGGCGGGGCGGTCGCGGACCGTCGACCCGACCCCAAGAGGGACGGACAGGGGACCGACCACGACGACGACGACGACGACGGCGACGACGGCCACGACGGCGAGCGAAAGCGAGAGCGAAAAGAGAACGACAGCAGGGCCACAAGGATACGAAGTAGGCCACGAAGGCGGACACCGGGGACACGAAGGGAATGCGTATGGGGCCACGAAGAGCGCGAACGAGCGGGGGCCACGAAGGGCAGAAAATGCGGGGCCACAGAAGGCAACGATGGGGCCACTGAGGGTAGCAACTGGGCCACGTAGGACACTGAGGGGGCCACACAGGGGCCACGAAGGGCATACGTATACTGGGCCGCGGAGGGCAAAGACTGGGCCATTGAGGGCATACACGGGGCCACGAAGGGCAGCGAGGGGGCCACGAACGGCGACAGCGGGGCCACGAACGGCATGCATATGGGGCCACCACGGGCGCGAACGAGCGGCGGCCACGAAAGGCACACATATATGGGGCCACGAAAGGCACCGAAGGGGCCACGAATGGATACAACGGGGCCACGAAGGGCAGCGAGGGGGCCACGAAGGTTTGCAACGGGGCCACGAAGGGCTGCAACGAGGCCACGAAGGGCAGCGGGGGGGCCACGAGGGGCTGCAACGTGGCCACGAAACAAAGGGATGGCGCCACGAAGGGTTGCAACGGGGCAGTCAAGGGCAGCGAGGGGGCCACGAAGGGCTGCAACGGGGCCACGACGGGCAGCGAGTCGGCGACGAAGGGCTGCAACGGGGCCACGAAGGGCAGCGAGATCCCGATACCGAGGTAATATGCGAGGGGAGACCTACGCGTGAGCGCGACTCCTGGGTGCCTGGGCGTCGGGAGCGCGGCGATTGAGTAAATGGCAGGAAATTCCAACGCAAGGGCGGTATTCTTCAGTAAATTGTAAGCACGTGTCCAGCGAGAGCGCGACCCCAGAGCGCCGGTAGAGCGATTCATGAATAAATTGCAAGGAAGTCCCAAGCGAGAGCGCGAGTCCTGCATAAAATGCGAGGAAGTTTCGGGCGGGAGCGGAAGTCCTGGCTAAATTCTGAAGAAGTCTCACGCGGGAGCCGCTGTGTAAACCGGGGCCAACGACACAGTTTGACGCTCAAGACTTCCCCCGGTTAGAAGCACGGTGCGAGCCCCGGGAAGGGCACTTCAATCGAAAAAAATGCGCACCGGACGGGGGGGATCAACAATAATTATTCTGCAAAAGTGAGAGTTCAACAACAAGAACAACAACAACAGCCAATTTACCATCACGCGCCAAGCTTCCGCATGTCACATGCATCCTTCTGGATACCACACCCTATCATGGGGGATTTCCCTGGCATGAGGGGTCCGATATTCCCTCGCTCAAATGTCCTGCCCAAGGAGACATTGCCACCACCTCTCCCGAGGAATTTCGACATCCACAGCTGGGATGGCACATCGCCATCGCAATCGCCTTGCGCACGCCCCGCATCTCGGAGGAGGACGACGAGGAGGGGGGGTAAGATGAGGGATCAAAAAAGAGCCCCTCCGCCGAAGGCCGAGAGCCCAATGGAGGCACCCCAAACGATGGGCGCACCTCGAACAACACGGGGCACCCTTCCGAAGACGAGGTGGGTATTACTCCCCGTTCGAACTGTTACGCCACCATCCTGCGGCCTCGGCGCGCGACCCTGAACGCTCACGCCCCCAGGCGCTGCCGCTCCCATGCTCGCATCCTCCTCATGCCCCATCCACACCCTTTCAAGGTATCCCCAGCGTAAAACGGGAGGAAGTCTCGGGCGGGAGCGCTGGTGTTGTCGGGCCGGGGGCTGTCGGCGGCGAGCAAGAGCACCGCCTTGAGTAAAAAAGGACGGAAGTCTCGAGCGGGAGCGTTGTTGTTGCTGGGGGGCGGCGCCGATGAGAGAAAGAGTAGCGCGCCTGTTCAAGGTAAAACTGGAGGAAATCTCGAGCGGGAACGCTGGTTTTGTTGAGACGGCTGCTTTCGGCGGCGAGCAAAAGCACCGGCCCTGAGCAAAAAAAAGGAAATTTCGAACGGGAACGTTGTTGTTGTTGGGGGCCGGTTTTGGCGGCCCCCCAAACCGCTTGAGAGTGAGCCTCATTTTGAATGAAAATGCAGCCGGCGCCTCGGCGAGAGCGCCAAGGCGCCTGTAAGGGGTCCAAAAATAATGATTGTTTAATCATGAACACTCAACAACAACATCATCATCATCATCATCATCATCATCATCATCAGCATCATCATCATCATCATCACCATCATCATCATCATCATCAACAACAACAAGGCGGGGACGGGTTTCTGGTACCCTGGGGGGCAGGGTACCAGATCTCCGGCCTCCCCTTGCCCCCAGATTCGAAGAGGCGGGGGGGTCGCAACCGCAACCACGCAACAAGCACCACCACAAGCGAATGGGAATGAAGCAAGAAAAATTCCCGAACTGAGTTTTCAATTCAATGCTCAACAGAACATGGATGTGCGCGCCAGCGAAGCGATCTCCTACAGCAACCCTATCCGAATTCTACTAGAACTGCGCGCAGCTCTCACAGAGTCCTACTAGAGCTGCGCCCAGGTCTAATAGAATCCTACCAAAGCTGCGTCCAACTCTAATAAAATGCTATTGGAGCTGCGCCCAGCTCGACTAGAAGCCTTTTTAGAGCTGCGTCCAGCTTTAACACAATCCTACGAGAGCTACGTCCAGCTCTTATAAAGTCCTACTGGAGCTGTGTCGAGCTCTTATCGGACCCTACTAAAGCTGCGTCCAGCTCTAACAGAATTCTACTAGAGTTGCGTCCAGCTCGAATGGAATCCTACTGGAGCTGGGCCCAGTTCTCATATAATGCTACTGGAGCTGCGTCCAGTTCTAAAAGAATGCTGATAGAGTTGCATCCATCTGTAACAGAATGATGCTAGAGCTGCGTCCAACTCTACCGGGCCCTACTAGAGCTGCGTCCCGCTCGACTTGAATCCTACTAGAGCTGCGTCCAGCTCTCACAGGACCCTCCTAGAGCTGCGCACAGCTCTAATAGAATGCTACTAGAACTATGACCAGCTCTAAAAGAATCCTCTCAGAGCTGCGTCCAGCTCTGATCACATGTTGCTAGAGCTGCGTCCAGCTCTGGAAGACTGCTACTGGAACTGCGTCCTGATCCAATAATGTTACTAGAGCTGCGTCGAGCTCTCATAAAATCCCACTAAAGCTGCGTCCAGCTCTCATAGAATGCTACTGGAGCTGAATCCATCTCGCCTATGACCCTACCAGAGCCGCGTCCAGCTCTCATAGAATGCTAATAAAGCTGCGTCCGAATAGAATCCTACTAGAGCTGCGTCCAGTTCTAATAAAACTCGACTAGAGCTGCGTCCAGCTCATATAGAATTCTACTAGAGTTGCGTCCAGTCCTCACAGAGTCCTACTAGAGCTGCGTTCAGCTCTAATAGGTTCCTACTAGAGCTGCGTCCAGCTCTAATAGAATCCTATCAGAGCTCCGAACAGCTCTAGTAAAATACTACTAGAGCTGCGCCCAGCTCTCATATAATCCTACTACTAGACCTGCGTCAAGCTCTCACAGAATCCTCCTCGAGCTGCGCCCAGCTCTACTAGAATGCTACTAGAGCTGCGCCCAGCTCTAGCATAACCCTACTATTAGAGCGGCGTCCAGCCCTAAAAGAATGCTACTAGAGCCGCGCCCAGCTCTGATAGAATGCTACTAGAACTACGTCCTGCTCTGATAGAATGCTACTAGAGTTGCGTCCAACTCTTACAGGATCCTACTGGGGATGCGTCCTGCTCTAAGAGAATGCCACCAGAGCTGCGTCCAGCTCTAACCTAATGTTACTAGAGATGCGTCCTGCTTGAACAGCACCCCGCCAGGGCTGCGTCAAACTTCAACAGAATGCTACTAGAGCTGCGCCCAGCTGTAATAGAATGCTCCGAGAGCTGCGTCTAGCCCTAAACGGATGCCACTTAGGCTGCGCCCAGCCCTAATAGAATCGAACTAAAGCCGTCCAGCTCTAACTGGATCCTACTAGAGATGCGTCCAACTCTAATAGAATGCTACTAGAGCTGCGCCCAGCTCTCACAGAATGCCACGAGAAACGCGTCCAGCTCAAATCGAATCCTATTACTAGAGCTGCGCCCAGCTCTAATTGAATGATACTAGGGTTGCGTCCAGATCTAATAGATACCGACTAGCGCTGCGTCCAGCTCGAATGGGAGCCTACTAGAGCTGCGTCCAGCTCTCATAGAATGCTACTAGAGCTGCGTCCAGCTCGAATAGAATACGACTAGGACTGCGTCCAGCCTTAAAAGAACTAGAGCTGCGCCCAGCTGGAATATACTGCTACTACAGCTGCTCCCAGCTCTAACGGAATCATACGACAGCTGCGTCCAGCCCTGATAGAATCCTACTAGAGCTGCGTACAGCGCTAGTAGAATGCGACTAGAGCTGCGTCCAGCTCTCACACAGTCCTACTAGAGAGCTGCGCCCAGCTCTAATAGTAAAAGAATCATGTTAGAGCTCTGATATAATATTATGAGAACGGCGTCCAGTTCTAACAGAATCCTAGCATGGATACGTCCAGCTCTGATAGAATCCTATGAGGGTTGCGCCCAGCTCTCACCGAATCCGACTAGAGCTGGGTCCAGCTCAAATACAGTCAGTCCTACTAGAGCTGCGCCCAGCTCTAATTGAATTCTAGTAGAGCTGCGCCGAGCTGTAATACAATGCTAGTAGAGCCGCGTCCAGCTCTTACAGAAACCTAGTAGAGCTGCGTCATATTAGAGCTGCGCCCAGCTGTTACATAACCTCACTAGAGCTGCGACCAGCCCTACTAAAGTCTTACTGGAGCTGCGTCCACCTCGAATGGAATCCTACTAGAGCTGCGTCCAACTCTAGTCGAATGCTACTAGAGCTGCGCCCAGCTCTAATCGACTCCTACTAGAGCTGCGCCCAGGTTGAGCAGAATCCTACTAGAGCACGTTCCCAGGGTCCCCGAAGTGGGGCCCCAGGGACACGGAACGCCCCCAGGGACACGGAACGCTCACAGGGCGCTGCCAGTGAGATCCCAGGAAGCGTGCCCAAGGCGCTGCTTCGGCGCTTCCACGGCGTTCCCAAGGAGCGTTCCCGCTGCGCTTCAGCGCTTCTAGGGCTGCCACAGGGAGCGCTCACAGGGCGTTCCAAATGCAATCCCAGGGCGCCCCTTTTTTATGGCATATGGCACCCTGAAGGGCGCCCCCAATGCACCCCAAAGAGCGACCCCAGTGTGACCCCAGCGCCCCCCCCCCAGCGCAATTCCAATGCACCCCAGGGAGCGCTTCCAGTACGCCCCCAGCGCCTCCCCCAGCGCGATCCAAACGCGCTCGAGGGAGCGCGCCAGGGCGCACAGGGAGCGCCCCCAGAACGCTTGCAGGGAGCGTGCCCAGTGCGCCCCCAAGGGTAGAATGGCATGCGCCTTCCCCTCCCCCTGTTGCGCCCTCTCTCCCCCGCCCAATTGCGCCGTTGGTTGCGCTTCCCTCCGCCCTGTTGCGCCACCCACCCCCCGGCGTTCCCGTTCGAGCGTTGCGCGGTTGTGGTTGCGACCCCCCCCGCAACCCCTCCCGGGGTACCAGAATCACGCCCTCGCCAACAACAACAGCAACAACAACAACAATCAGTATAAGACTGTTCGTTATTACTTGCCCGCGTGTCGCACAAAACGAGTTCCCCGCACCCTCGATACCCGCTTTCTTTGTCTTCGATCACACCCCCTTTGGGGGGATTGTTTCGCGTTGCGGGGGGCGGCGGGCTTAGACAGGCGGGCGAACCTGAACGGGCGGACAATCATTCGTGAGAGAAGGAGCGAAGAGGGGGGGCGGTTGACTAGAGGCACAGAGAGACAGAGAGAGAGAGAGAGAAAACAAAAAAAAAAAAAAGATGATGAGAGCGAGAGAGAGAGAGGGGATGGAGAGAGAAAAAAAGAGGGAGGGAGGAGGCAGGAGATGGGAGGGATAAGGGAGGAGGGAGAGGAGGGAGAGGGGATACGGCAGAGAGGCATGGGGATGAGGGAAGAGAGGAGGGAGAGAGAAGGGAGGAGAGGAGGGAGGAGGGAGGAGGGAGAGGGAGGAGGAGCAGGAAGGTAAGAGCGTGCACGTTCGAGGAAATCCTAAGCGAAAGCGCCTTTCCTGAAGGAACTCTCGGGCGGGGGCCCACGACGGGCGGGCGATCCCCTGACGGGCGGGTCGGGCGGATGGGACGTTCAGGCGGGATGCCTGAGTATGGCGAGAGCGCGATTACTAAGTAAATTGTAACGGCGTCCTTGGAGCAGCGTGTTTCCTGAGCGTCGAAAGCGCGATGTCTGAATACACTGCATGGAAGTCACAGGCGAGGGCGCAATTCCTGAATAAAATGTGACGTGTTCTCTGGCGGGAGCGGGGGCGTTGATAAAGTTGTGAGGAAGTCTTGATTCAATTGCGAGGAAGTTTCAAGCGAGAGCGACGTTCCTGAGTAAAGTGTGAGGAAGTCTCAGATGGGTCCTGACTAAATTGCGAGGAAGTCACAGGCGGGAGCACCCATCCTGCGTAAATTGTGAGGAAGTCTCAGGAGCGGGGGTCCTGAGAAAATTTGTAGGAAGTCTCAGGCGGGAGCCGTTGTTGTTGTAATCCAGGGGGGCAGGGGTTCAGTTTGAGCACCAAGACCTTCCCTGTCCAAAAACAGGGTGCGAGCGTCGAGGGGCACACGTTGATTCAGAAAAAAACAGTATGCACTGGTGAAGGGGGGATCAACAACAATTATTCTTCAGGAATGAGAGCTCAACAGCAAGAGGAACAAGACCAAACACAACAACAGCAACAGCAACAGCGACAACAACAACACACACAGCAGCAGCAATCAGTTTAAGACGCTTCGCTCGTATCTGCTCACGTGCTAATCAATACGTACATCCCAAACCCTCGCTGCCCGCTCTCGTCGTCTTCCGTCGTACCCCCTTGGGGGTATGTCTTCGTTACCTGCCACGTGTATGTAATGCAGCGCCTACAACAAAGGAAAAGAGGACGGGTGGAAGGGGGAGGGAGAATAATGGAGCACGAGAGCAACTAGCAACAACTACAACAACAACAAAAACAACAACGACGACAACGACAACAACAACAACAACAACAACAACAACAACAACAACAACAATAATAAGAACAACAACAGCAACAACGATCGTTGCAAGACTGTTCGCGCCGATTTACCCACGTGCCGATCAATGCGTATATCCCAAGCCCTTGGTACCCGCCCTCGTCGTCTTCGATCGTACCCCCTTGGGGGTATTCTCCTTACCTGCCACGTGCATTTAGTGTAGCCCCTAAAACAACGGAAGAGAGGACGGGTGGGAGGGGGAGGGAGAAGAATGGAGCACGAGAGAGATTAGCAGGAGGGGGGCAAGGAGCAGAAAAACAAGTGGCAGAACCAGACGGGCAGATCGAGTGGGCAGACCCATAGCGGGCAGGTCGGGAAGGCGGGCCCAGGCGACGAGGTCGAGCAGGCGGGTTGCTGAAGCGTGGGTCCTGCATGAATCGCGAGGAAGTCTCGAGCGATAGCGCGATTCCCAAGTAAATCGTGAGAAAAACCAAAGCAGGGGCCACGAAGGGCATAAAATCCGAGGTCACAGAAGGCAGCGACTGGGCCACTGTTTGCATCACCGGAGCCATGAAGGATAGCGAGGGGGCGACAAAGGACGACAGCGGGGCCACGAAGGGCATGCATATGGGGCCACGACGGGCGCGAGCGAGCGGGGGCCACGAAGGAAATTCGTATACGGGGCCACAAAGGGCGACAGCGGGGCCACTGAGGGCAGCGAAGGGGCCACGAAGGGCAGCGAGGGGGCCACAAAGGGCGACAGCGGGGCTACGAAGGGCATGCGTATGGGGCCACGACGGGCGCGTGCGAGCGGGGGGCCACGAAGGGCATATGATGCGGGGCCACAGAGGGCAGCGACAGGGCCACTGAGGGCAGCAACGGGGTCACGAAGGGCAGCGAGCGAAGGCGACCGCGGAACCAGTACGGGCAGAGGGGCATCGAAGGCGGGTGATGGGCAGCGAACGGCGACTGCAATCATGAACGGGCTGGGCGGGCGGGCAGGCCCCGACGGGCGGGTTGAGCGGGCGGATCGTTGAAGCGTGAGTCCTGCTTGAACCGCCAGGCAATGTGTAGCGGGAGCGCGATTCCTTAGTGTCGAGGACCCGCATCTGAATAAATTGTGAGGACATCTCAAACGAAGCGGTTCGCTGGGAAGATGTGAGGAAGTCCCAAGCGAGAACGCGATTCTGCAACAAATTGTGAGGAAGTCTCAAGCGGGAGCCGCGACGCGGTGGTAAATTGCAAGGAAGTCCTAAGCGAGAGCGTGATTCTTCAACAAATTGTGAGGAAATATCAAGCGTGAACCGTTGTTGTTGTAAACCGGGGGCCAACGACACGGTTTGACCTTCAAGACTTTCCCTGATAAAAAACTGGGTGCGAGCCCCGGGAGGAGCACTTCAATCGAAAAATAAAATGTGCACCGGGCGGGGGGGATCAACGATAATTACTCTTCAGGAATGAGAGTTCAACAATCATTGTAAGGCTGTTCGCTCCTATCTGCACACGTGTCCATCAACGCGTATATCCCAAACCCTCGGTACCCGCCCTCGTCGCTCTCGATCGTACCTCCTTGGGGGGGTATCTTCCTTACCTGCCACGTGCATTTCGTGCAGCCCCTAAAACAACGGAAAAGAGGATGGGCGGAAGGGAGAGGGAGAAGAATGGAGCACGAGAGAGATTAGCAGGAGGGGAGCAAGAAGCAGAAAACAAGTGGCAGAACCAGACGGGCAGATCGGGTGGGCAGACCCATAGCGGGCAGGTCGGGAAGGCGGGCCCAGGCGACGAGGTCGAGCAGGCGGGTTGCTGAAGCGTGGGTCCTGCATGAATCGCGAGGAAGTCTCGAGCGATAGCGCGATTCCCAAGCAAATCGTGAGAAAAGCCAAAGCGGGGGCGTGAATCCTGAGCGCCGAGGGCGCATCGTCCGAATACATTGCGAGGAAATCCCACACGAAAGCCCCGCGCGAGAGCGCGATGTGGGAATAAATTGTGAGGGGATATCAGGCAGGAGCCGCTGTTGTTGTAAACCGGGGGCCAGGGGCCCAGTTTGAGCCTAGCGATTTTCCCTGAATAGAAACAGGGTGCGAGCCCCAGGGGAAGCACTTTACTTGAAAAACACAAGTCCCCAGAGGATGGGAATCCAGATTTGTTCTTCAGTTGTGAGAGTTAAACAACAACAGCAACAACAACAACAACAGCAACAAAAACATCGACAACGACAAAGACAACGACAACGACAACGACAACGACAACGACAACAACAACAACAACAACAACAACAAAGACACAACAACAACAACGACAACCACAACAACAACAACAATAACACCACCAACGACAACAACAACAACAACAATCACTTTACCCGAACGCTCAGTGTTCTCACCAGTGCCAGGGTTTTCATGCGACGCCAGCCAATACCCCCACTTTGTGGGGGGGCAGTGCAAGCTCTACCAAATATCCACACGACTCTTCGCCACCACCCACACCCAGCTTCCCGCCCTATGACGTTCGGACACTTCACTTCGTGGCCTGCGGACGACCGTGGCTACTACACTGGCGTGGAGTACACACCCACAGAAGTTGTTAGGACAGCGCGCGCGGGTAGAAATTTTGAAAAGTCGTGCAGGTGTTTTTCGAGGACCTACGGTGCGATTCGTGTGATTTTATGATGCGCGGTGCTAAAATTCTTAAGAAGCCCAATGGTTTTTGGAGATTTCGGCGTGCGCGCGCGAAGAAAAAACGAATGTGTCCCGCATGGTATTATTTGACAGGGATGATGGCCCTGGCAGGTGCGCAACCGTTGTCGCAGAAGTTCGAAAAAGTTGCTCGCAAAAGCCCGTTTGACAGAAATGTTTAAAAAGTGTTGGTTTTCCTACGAATCCGCAAGAGCGCGCGGAATGACATTTTGACATTTTTTCTTGAAAAACCATTGGTTTTTGATGTTTTTATGTTAAAATCGCTACGAAACCTAAGCTTTTGGAAGGATTTCGTCTTGCGCGCACGAATGTCCACTTTACCTTATTTTTTGCAAGGGATTCTTGCAATTTGATCAAGTAAGAACAAGAATTTTCATTTTATAGTGTTTTTTGCAAGGGAAAACGGATTACAACAAAACAACCGGATCCGGTGACAATCCACTTTTCTGAAGCTTTCGCTAGAAAATGAAGGAAATGAGGCTGCGGCCTAGGTTTTGGAGGGGGGTCGCGCACCAGGGGTCTCAACAATAATATTTCTTTAGAAGTAATAATATTCAACAACAACAACAACAACAACAACAACAACAACAACAACACAACAACAACAACAACACAACAACAACAACAACAACAACAACAACAACAACAATTACTAGCACGTGGGGACACTCCGTTCTCACCAGTGCCAGGGTTTTCATAGGAGGCGGGCAATACCCCCACTTTGTGGGGGGGCCGGTTCAAGCTCTACCAAATTTCCAAACGACTCTTCGCCACCACCCACACCCAGCTTCCCGCCCTATGACGTTCGGACACTTCACTTCGTGGCATGCGGACGACCGTGGCTACTATTCAGGGCCCCGCGGCCGACGACGACGGCGTGCGCGCGCGAAGAAAAAACGAATGTGTCCCGCATGGTATTATTTGACAGGGATGATGGCCCTGGCAGGTGCGCAACCGTTGTCGCAGAAGTTCGAAAAAGTTGCTCGCAAAAGCCCGTTTGACAGAAATGTTTAAAAAGTGTTGGGTTTCCTACGAATCCGCAAGAGCGCGCGGGATGAGATTTTGACAATTTTTTGTTGAAAAACCATTGGTTTTTTGATGTTTTTATGTTAAAATCGCTGCGAACACTAAGGTTTTGGAAGGATTTCGTCTTGCGCGCGCGAATGTCCACTTTACCTTATTTTTTGCAAGGGATTCTTGAAATTTGATTATATTAGAACAAGAAATGTCATTTTCTATTGTTTTTTGCAAGGGAAAGCGGATTACAACAAAACAACCGGATCCTGTACACACCCTCTTTTCTGAGGCTTCCTCACGAAAATGATGAAAATGTAGCTGCGGCCTAGGCGGCGCAGGGGGGGCGCGCACCAGGGGGCCCAACAATAATTATTCTTTAGAATAAATAATGTTCAATAACTACAATAATAACAACAACAACAACAACAACAACAACAACAACAACAACAATCATGGTAAGACTGTCCGGTTCTATCTCATCGAGTGCCACTGAACACGTATACCCCAAACGCTTGGTACGCGCCTTCTCTGTCTTCGGTCGTACCCCCGTGGGTGTATACCTTCCTTACCTGCCACGCGCATTAAGAGGGCAGCCCCTAAAACAGGGGAAGAGAGGACGGATGGAAGGGGGAGGGAGAAGGATGGAGCACGAGAGAAATTAGCAGAAGGGGGGCAAGGAGCAGAAAAGAAGTGGCAGAAAAAGACGGGCGGACCGGGCGGGCAGATCCTTGCGGACGGGTCGGGAAGGCTGGTTTAGGCAGCCAGGTCGAGCAGGCGCTTGGGGTATGTCTTCTTTACCTGCCACGTGCCTTTAGCGCAGCCCCGATAACAAGGGAAGAGAGGACAGATGGAAGGAGGGAAGAAGGAAGATTCATTAGTTGGAGGTGGGCTAGGAGCAGCAA
This sequence comes from Prorocentrum cordatum, assembly GCA_963575745.1. NCBI lineage: Eukaryota > Dinophyceae > Prorocentrales > Prorocentraceae > Prorocentrum > Prorocentrum cordatum. The sequence continues at coordinate 108,730 of CAUYUJ010016590.1, read as the reverse complement.
ACACGTTGCAAAACCAGACGGGCAGATCGGGCGGCTAGACCATAGCGGGCGGGTCGGGAAGGCGGGCCCAGGCGGCCAAGTCGAAGCGTCAGTCCTGCATGAATCGCGAAGAAGTCTCGAGCGATAGCGCCATTCCCAAGGAAATCATGAAAAAGGTCAGAGCGTGAGCGTGACTCCTGAGAGTCGAGGGCGCGGCGGCTGAAGAAATTGCTAGGATGCCCCAAGCGAGAGCGCTATTCCTGCATAACTTGTGAGGAGGTCTGGCCCGCGAGCGCGATTCCGGAATAAATTTTGAGGCATTATCTGGCGGGAGCCGTTATTGTTGTAACTCGGGGGCAAGGGGTCCAATTTGACCACGAAAACTTCCCTTGTTAAGAAAACAGGGTGGAAGCCCCGGGAGGAGCACAGGAATTGAAACAGCATTATGTGCACTGGCGGGGGTGATCAACAATCACAACAACAGCAGCATCATCATCACCACCAACAACAACAACCACCACAACAGCAGCAGCAGCAGAAGCAGCAGCAGCAACAACAACAGCAACAACAACAACAGCAGCCGCAGCAGCAACAGCAACAACAACAACACAACAACCACAACAACAACAATAAGTTCAAGAGTGTTCGCTCTTATCTGCTCGCGGGCCGCTCAACGTGTATATCCAAAAAACATACCCACCCTCTTCGTCTTCGGTTGTACCCCCTTGGGTGTACATCCTCCTCACCTGCAACTTGTATTTCGCGCAGCCCCTGGGGCAGCGGGAGAGAGTACGGATGGAAGGAAGGGACAATGGGAAAGGAGGATGATGGAGCACGAGAGAGAGTAGCAGAAGGGGGGCTAGGAGCAGAAGACACGTGGCAGAACCAGACGGGCAGATCGGGCGGGCAGGCCCTAACGGGCAGGTCGGGAAGGCTGGCCCAGGCGGCCAGGTCGAGCAAGCGGGTTGCTGAAGCGTGCGTCCTGCATGAATCGCGAGAAAGTTTCGAGCGACAGCGCGATCTGCAACGGTGCCACAAAGGGCAGCGAGGGAGCCACGAAAGAGCGATGCAAAGAAGGGCAGCGAGGGGGCCACGAAGGGCTGCAACGGGGCCACGAAGGGCAGCGAGGGGGCCACGAAGGGCTGCAACGGGGCCACGAAGGGCAGCGAGGGGGCCACGAAGGGCGACAGCGGGGCCACGATGGGCAGCGAGGGAGCCACGAAGGACTGCAACGGGGCAATCAAGGGCAGCGAGGGGGCCACGAAGGGCTGCAACACGGCTACGAAGGGCAGCGAGGGGGCCATGAAGGGCTACAACGGGGCAATCAAGGGCAGCGAGGGGGCCACGAAGGGCTGCAACGGGGCCACGATGGGCAGCGAGTGGGCCACAAAGGGCTGCAACGGGGCAATCAAGGGCAGCGAGGGGGCCACGAAGGGCTGCAACGGGGCCACGATGGGCAGCGAGTGGGCCACGAAGGGCTGCAACGGGGCCACGAAGGGCAGCGAGGGGGCCACGAAGGGCTGCAACGGGGCCACGAAGGGCAGCGAGGGGGCCACGAGCAACGGGGCCTCTGAGGGCAGCGAGGGGGCCAAGAAGGGCTGCAACGGGGGCACGAGGGGCAGCGAGATCCCGATTCCTGAGTAAGCTGTGAGGGAGTCCTAGGCGTGAGCGCGGCTCATGGGTGCCTGAGTGTCGGAAACGCGGCGCTTGAGTAATTTGCGGGGAATTCCAACGCAAGAGCGCGATTCTGGAATAAATTGCAAGCAAGTCTCCAGCGAGAGCGCGACTCCAGAGCGCCGAGACAGCCAGTCCTGTATAACTTAGATCGAAATCCATAGCGAAACGGCGATTCCTGCGCAAAATGGGAGGAAGTCTCAAGCGGGAGCGGCGGTCCTGGCTAAATTGTGAGGAAGTCTCAGTCGGGAGCCGTTGTTGTTGTAAACCCCAGGGCCAGGGGGGCAGTCTGACCCTTGCGACGTTCCCTGATCAAAAAAAGGTTGCGAACCCAAAGGGGAAGCACTTCAAATAAAAAACACAGTGGTCACCGGAGGGGGATGAACAATAGAAATTCTTCACGAGTGAGAGTTCAACAACAACCAACGACAACATCAATTACAGCAACAACATTCACTTGAAGACTGTTTGATGTTACCTGCTCGTGTGCCTTTTCAACACGTATGTCCCATACCCTCGATACCCGCCACCTTCGTATTCGATCGTACCCCGCTGGATGTATATCGTCCTTTCATGCCGCATATAATTCGTGTTGCCCCGAAAACAAGGGAAGAGAGGACACATGGAAGAGGGAGGGGGAAGGATGGAGCACGGGATTAGGAGAGGGGCTAGGAGCAGAAAACACGTGGCAGAACCAGACGGGCAGATCGGGCGGGCAGACCCTAAGAGGCGGGTCGAAAGGCGGGTCCAGGCGGCCACGTCGAGAAGGCGAGCTGCTGAAGCGTGAGTATTGCATGAATCGCGAGGAGGTCTCAAGCGATAGCGCCATTCCTAAGTGAATCGAGAAAGAATCAGAGCGAGGGCGCGATTCCTGAGCGTCAAGGGCGTGGCGTCTGAAAACATTGCGAGGAAGTTCCAAACGAGAGCGCGATTCCTTGGCGAGAGCGGGATTTGTCAACATATACATTGTGAGGACGTATCAGGCGGGAACCGATGTTGTTGTAAACTGAGGGCCAGGGGCACAGTTTGATGCCTCCATATATCTTCCCTTGTTACAAAAAACAGGTGCGAGTCCCAGGAGGACAACTTTAGCTGGAAAAACACAATGGTCTCTGGACATGGGGGGATCAACACAAATAAGGATTTGGACATGGGAATTCAACAACCATAACAACAACAACAACAACAGCAACAACAACAACAACAACAACATCAACAACAACAACAACAGAAACAACAACTACAGCAACAGCAACAGCGACAGCAACAGCAACAACAACAACAACAACAACAGCAGCAGCAGCAACAACAACAACAACAACAACAACAACAACAACAACAACAACAACAACAACAACAACAACAACATTAACAACAACAACAACAACAACAACAACAACAATAACAACAACAACAACAACAACAACACCAACAACAACAACACAAACAACAACAACAACAACAACAACAACAACAACCATAACCACAACCACAACAGCAACAACAACAACAACAACAACGGCAACAGCAACAGCAACAACCACCACAACGACAACAGCAACAACCACAACAACGACAACAACCACAACAACCACAACAACAACAACAACCACAACAACAACATCAACAACAAGGCAACAACAACCACAACCACACCAACAGCAGCAGCAACCACAACAGCACCAACAACAACAACAACAACAACAGCAACAACAATTACTAGCACGTGGGGACACTCCGTTCTCACCAGTGCCAGGGTTTTCATAGGAGGCGGGCAATACCCCCACTTTGTGGGGGGGCCGGTTCAAGCTCTACCAAATTTCCAAACGACTCTTCGCCACCACCCACACCCAGCTTCCCGCCCTATGACGTTCGGACACTTCACTTCGTGGCATGCGGACGACCGTGGCTACTATTCAGGGCCCCGCGGCCGACGACGACGGCGTGCGCGCGCGAAGAAAAAACGAATGTGTCCCGCATGGTATTATTTGACAGGGATGATGGCCCTGGCAGGTGCGCAACCGTTGTCGCAGAAGTTCGAAAAAGTTGCTCGCAAAAGCCCGTTTGACAGAAATGTTTAAAAAGTGTTGGGTTTCCTACGAATCCGCAAGAGCGCGCGGGATGAGATTTTGACAATTTTTTGTTGAAAAACCATTGGTTTTTTGATGTTTTTATGTTAAAATCGCTGCGAACACTAAGGTTTTGGAAGGATTTCGTCTTGCGCGCGCGAATGTCCACTTTACCTTATTTTTTGCAAGGGATTCTTGAAATTTGATTATATTAGAACAAGAAATGTCATTTTCTATTGTTTTTTGCAAGGGAAAGCGGATTACAACAAAACAACCGGATCCTGTACACACCCTCTTTTCTGAGGCTTCCTCACGAAAATGATGAAAATGTAGCTGCGGCCTAGGCGGCGCAGGGGGGGCGCGCACCAGGGGGCCCAACAATAATTATTCTTTAGAATAAATGATGTTCAACAAACGACAACAACGACGAACAAACAACCACACAAACAAGCAAGCAAGCAGAATCCGCGCAGCGGAATCACGTTTCAGCCACGCAGCCAGGGACAGTGAATGACTGTTCGGCCCCCTCACTGTGATACGATCTAGGTCCGAGGGTTCACAGGCCCCCACCCCAGATGGGATGGATGGGCCCCAGGGTTCCACAGCAACACCCCCCGAGATGGGATAGGGGGGACAGGAACGACGACGACGACGCCGTCGACGCCGACGCCGACGCCCAGGACGACGTCGACGAAAGACGACGCCGAAGCCGACGCCGACGCTGACGCAGACGGGAGACGACGTCGACGACGACGACGACACTGCTTCCTACGACGACGACGACGACGACGAAGACGACGAAGACGACGACGACGACGACCACCGTGGCGTCCACAAGGCCACGACCACAGGGAGAGAAGGCGGGGGGCGATCCCATCCGCGAGGCCATCGCGAGGCTCACGGGCGCACCCAACCATCGGGGGAGGGGAGCGATCCAATTAGCATTGGAGGGGGGGGTGGCGGAGCCCTGGATCACATATGCCTGATCCTTCTGGTCTCGCGAGGCCCACTGGCCCACCCCCACCCAGGAGAGTGGGCGCGGCCCAGTGGGCATGGGGGTAATTTGTAGACGATATTGAATCGAGGGGCGCCAGTAGGGCGGGCCAGCTCAGGGAGGGAAACATCGAGGCGGAATCGGCGATACTTCGCCGCCGGATCGGCGGGAGGCCCCCGACGGCAAATCCACACGGTCCTGGGATAGGTGGGCTATCGGCCCCCGATGGCGATCAGTGGGCGATTGGGGGTCGATGCACTCTCCCCTGAGCCATCCCCACCCCCCAACGTTGCCGCTGCTCCCCGGGCCTCTCCGCGAAGGCGCATTCTTACCAGGATTTCGGGGACTCTTCCTCGCTCTCCGCCTGGCTGACTCCGCTGCGGCGCTGCGCGTGCGGCCGCGGCGCCGGAGAGCGTGTGCGCGCGTGCGCGCGCGTGCGTGGAGTGCGTGTGCGCGCGTGCGTGTGCGCGCGTGCGTGTGTTGTGCGCTTGCTTGTGCGTTTTTTCCGCTCGTGACTGAGCCGTGCTCGAGCTTCTGTTTGCCATTGTGGCTGCGCGTGCTCGTGCGCGCGCGCGACGCCCAGCGGTAACTGCTCTGGGCGTGCCCCCCCTCAACACTCGCTGCGCTGCATCAACCGGCCGGGAAGAAAGAGACGTGCTTCTCTCCCCTGCGTCCTGCACGGGCGGCGCACACACACATCCGCAGCCGCGCCCTCGCGGTCTGCACTTAGGACGCGCCCCCGCGGATGCGCGGTGGCACGGCTGCGCCCCGCGCGGGGCATCCGCAACAGAAGCGCCCCGTGCCCGTGGGGTCGCGGCCTGGGGGCTCCGGCCCGCGAGGCCGAGGATACGGACACGCTTTCCCACGTAGGCAATCCAGCCCACGAAGCGGCTGCGTGCAAAGGTGTCGCTCGCAGACGTGGCATCGCTCAGGCTCAGCCTCCGCCGGCCCCATGTCTGCACCTCTTGGATGGGTAGGTCATACTGAGATGGTTCGGCATGATCAAAAGTCCTTCCAACAACCACCTCGAACACATGGTTTTACTTGATTCTGACGCCCTTGAAACCCAAATAAAAATGATCTCGTATCTGAGAATATAATCGAAAACATTTCATTTACATAGTTACTCTGCGTTGCTGCACACCCATACTCTGTTTTTTCTTCTCTCCCATGTGCTGGTGCAATCGGCTTGCGTCCTTCAGCCCAGTTTTCCTTAGGCGCGCCCCTGCCCCTCCACCTCTCTATTCCCTCTCTGCCCTTCCTTTCCCCATTGCAAGGCAGGCTCGAAGCAAAACCATTTTTCAAGCAGGCGACGCGCGCCACAGATACATTCACTGACGCAATACAAGCGGCATACTGTCAAAGGCATCAGAGCAAGAGAAGACAACGCATGAGTAGGAACATTCAGAGGAGGAAGGATGAGGGAGGACAATGACGACGACGACGATGGCAAGGGGGAGGGGGAGGGGGACTTGCAGTGGGGGAGGGGAACGTAACGTTGCACAGCGAGTCAGCATGGCAGACTAGAGAGATGCACCGGTGGCGTCAAAATAATAAGGATTAGGTGGGGACTGGCGATCACACTGATGAAGAAGAGGAGGACGAAGGAGTAACGTCAAGGCAAGACAGATGGGTGAGCGTGCAAACAGGATGGATGCGGGGGAGACTCTCGCACACGCCCACAGCGACAAAATTTGGGCGAAAGGTAAACTAACGCCTTCTTCGAAGGCCTCGGCACGCGCACAGAGGAAGAGGAGGAGGAATATCATGTGTTGCGACCCTCATCCATTCCTCACTGATCACAGCTCCTGAATTGTTTCGCCCCTCGTTCCATCCCCTCTCCACCTGATCCTCCTCCTATTGATTTTCATCCTCATCATCTTCCTGATGTCCACCTCCCCCTCTCCTTCTCTCTCCACCGCGTCGTATCTCTCGGTCTCTCTCTCTCTCTCTCAATATTTTCCTATGTCATCCTCCCGCACCTCCCCTCATCTGCTTCCACGCGTCCCTCTTCTACTCCTGCGCTTTTTTTCTCTCTCTCTCTCTCTCTCTCTCTCTCTCTCTCTCTCTCTCTCTCTCTCTCTCTCTCTCTCTCTCTCTCTCTCTCTCTCTCTCTCTCTCTCTCACGCTCTCTCTCCCTCTCTCCTCTCTCATTCCATCTCGCTTCCCTTGCGGAGTCCGCGAGTCCGCGCGCGCCGTGGCCGCTCGGCGGCATCCACTTGTGAATGAACGACGCCGCCGCCGACCTGGCGGGGGCGGGGTGCGACGCAGGAGGAAGAGACGGAGGAGGAAGAAGGGGGGCACGGAGGAGGGGCAGGAGGCGGCGCGTGGGCAGCATGAGAATGATGACGACTCGGAGAACGAGAGGAGGACATGGAGTCGGAAATGGAGGAGGAGGAACGAATCGGAGCAAGAGGTGGATAGGGGTCCTGTGGACGGTTAGAAGATAGGAGGAGGAGGGGCAAGAGGAGGCAGGAGTAGGAGAAGGTGGAGGAGGAGGAGGAGAGGAGGAGAAGAAGAGGGGGAGGAGGAGAAGGACAAGGAGGAGGAGGAGGAGAAGGACAAGGAGGAGGAGGAGGAGGAAGAGGAGGAGGCGGAGGATAGGATGAAGTCAAGAGGAGGCGGACAGGGAGGAGAAGAGGAGGAAGCCAAGAGGAGGAATACGTGGAGAAGGATAAGAACAAGAATGTGAAGGTGGAGGAGGAGAAGGTGGAGCCAAGGTGGAGGATAGGGAGAACGAGCAGGAGGATGAGGCGGAGCAAGAAAAGGAGGATGAAGAAGGAGGGGGGGTAAGGACGCGAGGAAGATGAGCCAAGGATGAGCTAGGACAACCGTCGCCGGCGTCGACGTCGTTGACGCCGCCGTCGGGCCGTCACCCGCGCCGCCTTCATCCCGCCTGGGCCTCCTCGCCCTCCTCCACCTTCTCCCCGTCCTGGGTCCTTCGCCCTTCGCCCCCTCCAGCTGTCAGGCCTCCCTTACTTTCCAACTCAGTTCCCCCTCCTCCGACTTGCTCCTCCCCCTCCCCCTCGCTCCAAGTCCTATGGGGTGGAGGGTGGTGAGTGAGAACGAGGAGAGGATCAGAAGGGAAGGAGGCGCGCGGGCGGGCGGGCCTCTCCTTCTTCGCCTTCGCGAACTTCCAGTCGTCGAACCACGCCCTGCGGCGCCACAAGTCGGGCTGGTCCGCGTGGAACACCGACTTGTGCTCCTCGACCTCCGTCAAGCTGGGCACCTGGTAACGGTGCCTCCCGCCCGAGTGCATTGAGCAGCGCAACGGATTGGAGAGTGAGTGAGCGAATGGAGTAGTAGAAGGGAAGGGGCTACGAGCAATGAAGCTAGCACGTAACTGAGCAAATAAATGACCGTAGCAACGGGCAGTGAAAAATGGAGCAAGCCACTAGATCAGATATGTCAGATATGGAAGTATGAAGTGGTGGAGGTAAGGACCATGTGAGCAACGCAGTAAAAGCTCAGTGCGCGGGTGGAATCAGGCATGCAAATCGGACCAGCAGAAGGCAGAGGCAATGAGAAGGAAGGCACCATTATCATTGCAACAACCCCCATACTCGCCCCCCCCCCCCCCTTACGTCTTGCAGTCGTTCCCGATGCCAGCGTTGACCTCGATCACGGTGTAGATGATCTCGTGCGTCTCCTTTTGATGGGCACTAGAGGGGGGAGAGGGAGGGGGGGGGAGAAGAGGGAGGAGTAGGATGTGAAGGCGAGGAGGAGGAGGAGGAGGAGTCGGAGGAGGAGGAGGAGGAGGACCAGGATGAGAAGGTCAGAGGAGTCCGTGGATGAGAAGGGGAGGAGGAGGAGGAGGAGGAGGTGGAGGAGGAGTAGGAGGAGGAGAAGGAGGAGCGGCTTGTAACTCGTGGTGGGGGAAACGTGCCCATAATCCTTCTGCGCCTCCACCTCCTCCTGCTTCCTGCTCTTCTTGCGCTTCTTGGAGGGCGGGCCCCCGCAGCCGCTCGGGCCGCTGACGTGGCTCTCCGTGTCGTCGGCGGCCTGCGGGCGGCGCGGCAACGGCGACAATTGGCGATCGACGATGCCCCCGACGTGCCCCCGCACCGGCGTCAACCACATCCACCTGCCCGCCCGCCCCAAACCCAACACTGGCCTACTTACTTACCAGACTCACCATCCTAAGTCATGCCCTACCTTACCAACGAAAGCACGCCCTACCGTACCCTATCCTACCCTGTCCTACCCTACCTCCCCCTACCTCCTACCTACCTACCCTGCCTTGCCCTTCCCTGCACTGCGCTGCCCTGCCCTACCTACCCTGTGATTCCCTTCCCCCACCCTCATCCTCTCCACGCCTCTTCCTCCTGGGCTCCTCTGAGAACAACGCGCGCGCCCCCCCCGCTCGCCTCGCCCTGGTTCTCGAAAACTTTCTTGGTGCCGATGAGCAACGCCAAGCAGCAATTGCTGCGCCCTGTGTTCGATACCTGGGACCCGTCAAGATCCGACGACGCCCCCCCTACTCGGAGAGCCCCGCTCAGCACGAGCGACGTGGGAGGAGGGAGGAGGGAGGTGGCTGGAGGGACAGATGAAGAGAGGATGATAGGATGGCGGGAGGAAGAGAAGGAATGGGCGGGAGAGAGAGAGAGAGAGAGAGAGAGAGAGAGAGAGAGAGAGAGAGAGAGAGAGAGAGAGAGAGAGAGAGAGAGAAAGAAGAAGAGAGAGAGAGAGAGAGAGAGAGAGAGAGAGAGAGAGAGAGAGAGAGGAGAGAGAGAGGAGAGAGAGGAGAGAGAGAGAGAGAGAGAGAGAGAGAGAGAGAGAGAGAGAGAGAGAGAGAGAGAGAGAGAGAGAGAGAGAGAGAGAGAGAGAGAGAGAGAGAGAGAGAGGAAGCGTCGTCGGCGAGAAGCGGCGGGTGGAATGGACCATGGAGACGCGGATGGAGCCGCGCCCTCCAGAGACACATCACGACATCAAACCTACGACGACTACGACGACCGATCGATCGACTCGATCGCGCTGGCGGAATGGCAAAGCCGCAGACTAGAACGTCGGCAGCATCTCGGAAATGGCCTTCTCCTCAGCGGTAGAACCCTGATAGTGCGGAATTTTGCAGAGTGGAGCGGAGAGGAGGCAGCGGGATAAAGAGAGCAACGAGAACATGAGAATTCAAGAATGAGTCAAGTGCAAGAACAAGTTCATTCAATTCCTGAAAGGATGACGGTATTTTGCCTCTCGGGCTTCTCGAGAGAACCAATGGTGCGTCCCGTCACCTCCTCCCCGCCTCTCCTTCCTCCTCCTCCTCCTCCTCCTCCTTCTCCTCCTCCTCCTCCTCCTCCTCCTCCTATTCCTACTCCTACCCCTACTCCTACTCCTACTCCTACTCCTACTACTACTACCACTACTACTACTACTACTACTACTACTACTACTTCTACTACTACTACTACTACTACTACTATTACTACTACTACTACTGTACTACTGTACTACTACTACTACTACTACTACTACTACTGCTGCTGATACTACTACTACTGCTGCATCAGCAACGACTGCTACTACAGCTACTGCGTCTGTCTACTACGACTGCTACTACACTGCTCCGCGAGCCTCCGCCGGCGACAATGGCAGGAGCAAGCTCATGTTCATGTGCGCGGCCACCGCATCGTCGACAACGCGCCCGTTGAACGGGAGGGTCGGCCACGTTCCGCCGCCCACGCAATGCCTCGCATGTTGCACACATTCCATGCCAACTCATTCCCAAATACATGCGAAAGAGACGGCGCAGGTTAAATGCGTACCATCGGCAAACCATCACTCGAAAACACACAATACTAAACGGCACGTGCAGATGAACGATGGCCTAGCCGAAACCTGGCGAGGCTGACTGAAGGGACGCTGACAACGTCGGGCGGCGACGACGATAGCATGACACCAAACATACATGGCACGCACAAGAAACGGAACGCTTAAGAACAAGAAATGATTGCAATCAAAAGTACAAGGCGTTGATAAGATAGATCCCCAATGCTGCCCCCGTGGAATCCGACGCCTCTCCAACTTCTGGCTCTTGATCTCACCCTTGTCGGTCTTCTCGATCTTGACGAACATGTTGGATTTTTGAATCAAGATGGCCCCCATCGACGTCGTGAACGTTTCTGGGGATGGAGAGGGTGGGGAAGGGCGAAAAAACGCTCGGCATCTCATTATTCCTTTCCGATTTCGCTCTCTGGATCGTTCTTCGCCTTCTCATCATCCTCATCATTCTCCTCGTTCTCCTCATCCTCATCCTTCCTCGCCATCCTTCCTCCTCCTCCTGGGTCTTGTCCTCCATGTCCATATCAATATTGTCCTCCCTCTCGCCCTCATCCCCCCTGCGGGCGCAGGTGCCGGCGCTGGTGGAGGTCGAGGAGTGCCAGGGCGCGTGTTCGGACGCGCAGGCGGCCTGGCCCCGCCCCCTCCTGTCTGCCCTCCACCTCCTCTGTCCCCCTCTCACCCCCTTGCATTTATCCTGCTGCTGCCGCTGCAGCCCCCCCCCTGCCCACCTTCTCCTCCTCCTGGGGGAGGAGAGGAGTGATGAGAAGGAGGGGGGGGGATGCAGGAGCGGGAGCAGAGGAATGAACTAACATAGCAACAATTCAGAAGCACAGGTCCTTGTATCTTGCTCTGCAGGGCCGCCTGGAACTGGTTCTTGATGTACTGGGCGATGCTGGGTCGCGAGCCGTTGTCTTCGCTGGTCGCCTGCTCGGCTTCCACGTTCTTCTGCCACCGCTCGGAGAGAAGCACGGGCTCGAACTTATTCTCCTGGCCGACGCCATTTCCGTTCGACGCCACGATGCTCTTCGAGGATGCCTGGGCTCATGCGCATTGCAAAAGAAAGCAACGAAACCGAGGGAGATTTGGGGAGGGCATGACGATGGGGGAATGACAACGGATGCGACCGCAACGAGACCCAAGGAACGCACGCAGTAACAATTCGAAACAACCATGTGAGATTCCACCCGCTACCCGCTTCGGGAACTCGTCCGCAAGCTCAGCGAAAACAGCGTCCAAGGGTGCGCCGGCCTTCATCTTGGTGTTCAAATGGTTCTGGTGCCCCGCAGCCCACTCTGCCATGATCTTCTGTTTGGTCTCACTGCCCTTCGTGAAGAGAACCGCATTATCCGCCACCTTCGTTTTCAAACCCCACTTGGTGGTAACCTCCCAACCCCCTTTGGACGTCAGATGGCGCATGCCCCGCCAACCACCACACCACCCCATCGGCAAAATAATAATATCAACAAATGCAAGAGCGCGCGAATGCAACAATGACAATCACAAGCATAACCGAGAGAGGCTGAATGAAAGATGAATAAGACAGAGAGCGAGACAAAAGAAGAGAGAAAGAGCGATAGAAGAAGACGGCCCAGGTAGGGGGGCACGCCGGCGACGGCGGAAGGGTCAACGTTATGACCCGTGCACTGCTAGGGGGGTGCGAAGCTAGAAAACATGCACATGCAGTAGCAGCCGCGCAGGACATTGACAAACGCATGCGCAAACACATTGCATAAAAATACATAAGCGGCCCAACCCCCACCGATCTCAGAGACTCAACAGTGTTGGCAGAGAGGCACTCTTTCTTAATGTTCTCGTGGTCTAAGCAAAACTGGGCGAAGCTAGCGTCTTCCGCCATGCCCGAGATCGCATGCAACTTGGCAACGACCAGATCCAACACTTTGCGAGTCGTCAGGTTGTGGGGGCCAGCCTCCCAAGCCCCGCATCGTCTCTCCGTCTCTCTCTCTCTCTCTCTCTCTCTCTCTCTCTCGCGCTCTTTCTCTCTCTCTCTCTCTCGCTGTTTTAGTCTCTCGCTCTCTCTCTCTCTCTCTCTCTCTCTCTCTCTCTCTCTCTCTCTCTCTCACGCCACTCTCGTTCGACTCGCTCCAAGTTCCGTCCTCCTCTCCTACTTCAAGCGCTCCCTCCTCCTCCTCCTCCCCCGACTCCTCCTCCTCCCCCTCCTACCTCTCCTCCTTCTCCTTCGCTTCAGCCATCACCTCCACTTCAGCCAATCGCGCAAAGTCAAGCACGCATCTCACATTGCGCTCCCGCGCGCAACAACGTGCCACGACGCACAGCGCGGCGAAGACAAGAGGCGGGCGTTACGCAACGAATGTCGCATTGAACAAGAACTTTGCACTGGCACCCTTATAAACCAGACAGGGGGCTGGGCAATGGTAGAATCATAACGCGGCCCCTGACCTCTGGCATTGGCGGACGCGTAGGATGAAGCGAACAGAAGCGATGCTTCACAATGAGATGAAACGCAAAGCTAGAGAACGCTTGTTTGAGGCAGTGGCGATATCAAAGTTCGCTTTGCCAGCTCTGTGCAACAATTCGCCGTGGCGCGGCAGTCTACATTCTGCTGCGCGTCGGCACGCGCGAGCCACTACTACTTCTACTACTAGATTGCTTCACGCTGTGCCGAGGGAGAAGAGCAGAAGGGCAGCATCGAGGCCAACAGGCAACGAGTTGGCGCTTTCCCGAATCACTGATCGTTCCCCCAAGCTGGTGAAGTTCACCAGGTTGAACTCTCACTCTTCTTCCCGTCCTCAGAAGTTCCCCCAAACTGCAGAAAGCCCTTCCTTCTCATCCTCCACCTCATCCCATCCCCTTCCCCTCCTCCTCGTTCTCCTCTACGGTTTCAAGCGAGACGCAAGCAACGCGGCCCTGTGGGCCATTGGAAAAAAGGCCAGCCACAACGAGAGTGGCTCTAAAGGTACGGCCCCACGCCCGCGGCCGACGCCGCGTCACCGCGACCGGTGCTGGAAGCCGAAGACGCAGCTGCTAACTCTCGCTCCCGCTTCTTCAACGCGTTCAGCTCCTGCTGAATTTTCCACATGGCGTCCACCTCCGAATCGGAATACTGGGGCAGCTGCCAAGCCGCGTTGCCAGAAGAGGACGCCGCCGCCGCCGTTCCGCCCAGGTTGCCCTCGTTCGTCTTGCTGCCCTCTCGGAGGCAGCCCAGAAAGGCAAAATGCAAAGAGCGACAAGCAGAAGAAACAGGAAGATCCAATTATGACCAACCCCATAGGCGCCCCATGTTTCGCCTCAATACTTCTGTGCGCTTGTAAAAAACTCATCCTCGCCCAGAAGAACAATTTCTCCTTCGTTCCTTATCGTGCGATTCGTCCTTTGACTCAACCTTCCTTTCGTTCTCATCCTCCCTTCCTTTTTCATTCCTCCTCATTGCTCATCCTTCCATATCATCCTCCCTTCTCATTGCTAATTTCCTCCACCTCGTTGCTATCGTCCTACCGAGCTCCTGCGCCAACTTCGGCTGCTGGCCACTGGCGTCGCCGGTGGCGCGCGGGCCGAGCTCCTGGGAGATCTGGCCCGCCATGGCCTCGATCCCCATGGGCGGCAACCCAGGGGCATTGGCTCTCCACTGCACCCACTTCTGCCGCTCCTCGCGGGGTTGCGGGGCTCCTCCTCCTCCTCCTCCTCCTCCTGGCCCTCCTCCTCCTCCTCGTCCTCCACCTCCTCCTCATCTTCCTACTCCTCCTCCTCATCCTCCTCTTCCCCCCCCCCCTCCCCCTCCAGGCAAAGAAGAAAGGGAGCAGCATCGCATAGGTTAAAAGTCGGACGCTAGCAATGATGACAAGATATCGGTGGATGAACAATGACATCCTCATCATCGTCGACATCCTCACCGATATCCATCAGGGCGGCCACGAGCGGCAGTAGCTCCAAAGGTATCTGGGGGGGGGGGGGGGATCATGACACAAGGACTCCAGAAACGAATGAGCATATTAGACGAGTGGGACACGGCTGACATAGCAGAGATGGAGAGCACGAGAATGGGAACAAGATCGTTAAAAAAAACTATCCTTCCAGAAAGCAGCGAAAGCGCCCCTCTTCTTCCCGTTCTCGTAGCCAACATTGACGCCAGCCTTGTAGCCCTGCGAGTAGGCGGTCTGCCAAAGTGTCGATTCGGCCTCCGTGAGTATTCTGGTCATCACTGGCAACGCGCGGTTTGCCACCAGGCCCGTTGCTGCACCCGCTGCTGCTGGATGTGCTGAGGTGTCCACCACCATTGCATCTGCTGAGGCTGCCACCCCCGCTGCAGATGCTGAGGCTGCCACCCCCGTTGCAGATGCTGCATCTGCTGAGGCTGCCGCGCCCGATGCCTCTGGGGCTGCGGCTTGAACCTGCGCCTCCTTACATTGTTTTGGCACATTTGGACGCTTCTTTGGCTTCGGCTGCAGACCACAGTGGGTCTTCGCTCCATCACGTGCTGAGGCTGCCGCTGGGCCGTCGACGTCGACGATGACCGCGTCGCCTTCGCCAATCGCTCGCTTCCGCAGCGGGGCAACTGGCACCGGTGGCGGCGGATCGGGCGCTGGCATTGGCGCTGATGACGGCGCCTCCTCTAGCCCTGTGGGCAGCGAAGCTGAGGTCGGCGCTGGCGCTGACTGCGGTGGTCGCGTTGGCGGACGCTGCTGAGGCTGCGGCTTTGGCTGCAGCTGAACGCGCGGCTGTGGCGGCGGATGCGGCGGAGGCGTTGGCCGCAGCTGACCGCGCGGCGGCAGATGTGCTGGCTGTGATGGTGGTGGCGGATGCTGCGGAGGCGGTGGCGGCGGTGGCGGTGGCTGCTGCTCACCGCGCGGATGCGCTGGCTGTGGTGGCGGAGGCTGCGGATACGGTGGCGCTGGCTGAAGCTGACCGTCAGGCTGACCGTGCAGTGATTGCGGTGGCTGTTGTTGTTTCTGCGGAGGCGTTTGCTCTGGTTGTGGCTCTGGCACTGGCTCTGGCTGTCCCTGCGGAGGCGGAGGCGCTGGCTGCGGCTGTGGCTGAGGGGTCGCCGGTGGCGGCGGCGCGCTCCACTCACCCCAGGCGTCATCATCGTCGGGGTAGTTCATGGGCAGCGTGGCTGGCGGGTCGTCCTCGAGAGCCATCGCATGCACTGACGCCGCGGGCGTCGCCCGTGGCATCGGAACCATGCGACCCCGTACTTCCGCGAGCCGCCGAATGCAAGCAAGCTCGAGGCCCTGCCTGCTCGAGCCAAAACGGCGTCGGCTCTCTCGGATCGCTCAAGGAGGGGATGTAGGCGCAACAATGCCCCCAGAATGCCCCCAAAGAGGTCGCGAGCGTCTAAGAGAGCGAAGATACAAGAATTGGAGGCATTTGCATCTCAATTGCACATCGGAAAGCAATGAGAGTGGACGCGCCAGCCACGTTCAAGAAGAGCAAAAATGCGATGGAGGGTATATAGCGAAAAGAGAAGCCTATGGGCGCCAGCGCACGCCCACGATCCCAGCCCAGCCCGCCATCATAGTAGTAATTACTTCTGGCAGGGAGACCATCGTCTTCTCGATTTCAACCTTGGTGGCCAAAGTCGCAATGCCAAGTACCTCCCGCGGGGGTCTCGCGGCATCAGCAATCCTTGCTCGAAAGAGGGCGCCCCGTTTGCTTTTCCCTGTCGCCCTCCGCTCCTCCCTCATCCGCTGACTCGTCTTCCATGCACCCCTCTCTCCTACTCTGGTGCCTCGCCGCCCCGTCCTCCCGTGCCAGCCCGACGCGAGGTCGTTTTGTTGGAAACTTCGCATGGGGCGTAGAGGGAGAAAGATAACCATAGAGAGAGAGGGAACGTAGAGCACATGGTGTTTGCGGCATGCGTGCATGAAGAACACGCGCGATGGGGCGGCGAAGCGAAGCAGCGCGCACGCGAGCACGCCTACGCACAACAAGTAGCCCACTAGAGGCCCACTAGGCATTTTCACCCGAAAAAACAAGTAAGACATGCAATACAGCACAGTGCAGAAATACTCACGGCATGCATGCACGACCCCTTGAGACGCGGGCAACGCGTGCCACAGGCAAAGACCAATATACAATTCGAGAAAGCCACAGGTAGCAAGAGAGAGAGAGAGAGAGACTCTCTCAGAGGGAGAGAGAGAGAGAGAGAGAGAGAGAGAGAGAGAGAGAGAGAGAGAGAGAGAGAGAGAGAGAGAGAGCGAGAGAGAGAGAGAGAGAGAGAGAGAGAGAGAACGAGTCTGAGAAGAAAAGCGGCGCGTGGAGAGAAGGGGGACAGAGGGCGAGAGAGAGAGAGAGAGAGAGAGAGAGAGAGAGAGAGAGAGAGAGAGAGAGAGAATGTCAGAATGTCACAGAGAGCAGCCCGACGCCGCGCCCCGACGCTGCTGGCCCGACGCCGCGACGCTCCCCCTCCTTCCCGCCACAATCGGCGGAACGTACGGATGGCTCGTGGCGGCCGCGGGCAGCAAAGCGCGCTCCTCGTCGTTGCTCAAGGCCGCCGGCGCGCGCAGCACGAATACCATCTGCTTCAGGTTGTCGAGAACATGCGCCAGCAATTGGATCTGCGCCCCAGAGACTCTCGCAGGACAGAGGTCCTGGCCCTACCCCGAAACAAACATCACGCATGCGAAGCAGCCTTCATTGCATGTTATATCTTTTCGCAAGCTTCACGCGTCTATTCTCATTGTACACAACTGTCACACAGCAATATTTGCGATGTCTTGCGAGCTTGGCACGCAAAGAACATCGACATGCCACGCGACTTCTACAATTGTCTCAAAGGTGCAAGATGGGTGCAGCATCCGACGCCAAAATGTTTTCTCTCACAGGGTGCGAATCAGAAACCACTGTGCCAGAATAAAAAGAGTTAGTTCAACGTGGCACATAAACAGCCGATTGAGAAACGCCCACCCCGCGTCGGGCCCTGGTCCGCGACAAAAGTTTTTCACTTCGATAGATAGGTAAACACAACACCCTTCCTCACCCCCCGTACCAGTACCGACCCCCAGGCCCGATCCAAATCCGCCATCGCGTGGAAGGGTGCGCTGATCAGCACGTCGTGCTTCTCTGCAGCCTTGACGTCCGCAATAACTTTGGCAACGTCCATAAGGTGCGATGGGAGGTTCATTTCCACGTGAGCAAAAGCGGTACTCAGAAAATAGTTCCGAGGATCCTCCATGTTGTCCCACATCCCCCCCATCGAAGACACGTGCATGGTGAGGGCGGCCATCGCGGAATTCATCGTCTTCGCGGCGTGGCCCTGCGCCTGCGGCAAGGCGAAATCTAGCGGAAGAAGCAAGCTCGAGCTTAAAAGACGAATCAGATGTAATACTTGCAAATGAACTGTGATTTGGATCAATCGCATGGTCATTCGTCATCGTCATGTTTCCTTTTTTCCGCCCTCTTACTGTCTGTCCTAGTCCTGCGTGCTAAGATCCGCTGGCCCCTCCCCCAAGCGACACCAGACACGCATGATGCGCATTTCCCTATGTCTGTGCAAGCTCCTGCCTTCATCTCTTTGATCCCCGCTCCCCCGCTGGCCACGCGTCGATCTACCCCCGAACCTGCATTAATTATCATGACATATGTTCAGCTCTGCTTGTTGGCATCGCTGGTGTTCTACGTCTTTCTCTCTCTCTCTCTCTCTCTCTCTCTCTCTCTCTCTCTCTCTCTCTCTCTCTCTCTCTCTCTCTCTCTCTCTCTCTCTCCTCTCTCTCTCTCTCTCTCTCTCTCTCTCTCTCTCTCTCTCTCTCTCTCTCTCTCTCTCTCTCTCTCTCTCTCTCTCTCTCTCTCTCTACATCTCACTCTGTCCAAATGTTTCTCTGTCTCTCTGTCTGCCTTTCTGTCCGCGCCACTCTTTCTATATCTCCCTCATCTCTATCTATCCCTCTCTGTATCTCTGTCTCTCTTTCCCTCTCGTTGTCCGCCCCCAGCCCGCGCGCCCCTCAATTAGTTCCGCAGGCAATAGGCGAGAGAGATCCCACCAGCCCCATCAGGCCATGAGAGGCAGCGAGAAGCCGATCGTGTCACAGACGAGGTTCAGCACATCCTCGGCGGCCTGAAGGCGGGCAACGGGGGGCAGCGAGCGCCGGCGCTGAGGGGCCAGGAGGGAAGAGGAAGAATGAGGAGGAGGAGGAGGGAGGAGGGAGCAGGGAGGAGGGAGGAGGTGAAGGTGGGAAGAGGCAGAGGAGGGAGGTGAAGGAGAAGGGGGAGGAGGAGTCGGAGGGGTCGGAGGCGTCGGAGGAGGAAGAGGAGGAGAAAGAGGACGAGGAGCAGTCGGGGGAGTCGGAGGAGTCGGAGGAGGAGGAGGAGGAGGAGGAGGAGAAGGAGAAGGAGGAGGAGGAGGAGGAGGAGGAGGGAGGCGCGGGCGGGCAATGACTGAGACAGAATAAAGTCGGCCCCTCAAAGCAGCAGCACGTGCCAGATAGATGAGAGTTACCAGCGTGTGCAAGTCAATACCAAAGCAAAGAGATGAGTGAGCAAGAGGGCGCGCGTTGTTGTTGCTGACGATCATCTCTGCCAAGAAGCCCTCGATCTCCTCCTGATTCCCCGCGGTGCTGGATTCGCTGACCAGGTTCAGCACCATCAGAGCGTCAGGATCGGAATCCCTCGGGGGGCGCGGCAACATGTCGAGCCAATGCGATCGCGAAAGGAGGGGGAGGGGTGCAGAGCTCGAAGGAAACGAATGTAGAGTTAATAACATTGCAAACTGAAGATGGAAGGAGCTGGGGTTGAGCGGCGATGAGTTGGGACGCAGAGCGGTTCGATGCCAGCCGCGCACAATGGATACAAACCAGAAAAGCAATCATTGATTGGCGAGCCTTGGCTTGAGGCGGGCATTGCGGTAGATCAGAGACTTCATGAAGGCCTGGAGCACTGTCCACCCTTTGATCTCCTTCTCGGTGCCAGGCGCCTGCAGCTTCAACGACGTCGCGCCCCTGCCCAACCCTCCAGGCAAGCCAGATCGCTACCGCCGTCTCTGTCAGCATTATCGTCGTCGCAAGAGTCGTCGCTGCCGCCGCCGTCGCTGTCCTCGCTGGGTCGTCGACGTTCGCACCAAGCGACAAGCACGCATAGTTGAGAAGAGCTGTCGAGGCAATCTGGAGGAAACGCCGACGACGATGACGACCCCAAAGACGATTGAAACAACAAATGCAAGTGGGATCAACAACGCCAATTGGAAGCAAATGCGAGCAGCATGGCACGTGACAACTGATGAGAGTTGACAAGCGCCCCGCGCCACCCTCCCCCCACCCGACAGCCATGAACAACGCGATGTGGCGAAAAGCCTCGATGAGTTCAGCTTGCGACTTGTCGATCTTTGTCAAGTAGGCCACAGCGTTGTCTAAGTGAGTGAACCAATCTGCCGTCGCCCCCTCTGCGTCGTCGCCGATCAATTCCAGGGGGAGAGGGGTGTGCTTCAGCTGCGCTGTCTTCTTATTGACTTTCTTGCCTTCCGCTTCGGCCTCGCGACGCGCGCCGCTGTTCCCTGGCCCCTACCTCCCACTCCTCCCCGTGCCAGTCCCCTACCGACGTCCTACCTCCCACTCCCCACCTACCTCCTACCTCCAAACCCCCTGCCACTTGAAACCCGCCCTCAACCCTGTCTCCCACTACTCTCCCCATGCCACTTCTCGCACGCTCTCACCGGCATGCCTTCGCCATCTTCTCGTCGAGCGTATGGACCTTCTGCTTGTGTTTCTCAGCCTTGTCGCATAGTTTCTTGGTGGCGGCCTCTGCCTTCTTCTTCCGCTTCTGCTCTGCCTTCAGGTCGTTCGCCTATGACGTGAAAATAGCGCATTGAAGTTAGGGCTGGCAACGACGAGGGGCTATGCAGACGGCACAAACAAAAGGACGACATCTTAACATGCTCGTGCTGCCAATCCAAACGGTGAGAGGGTGCTGCGACCTAAAACTAGAGAGGGCAATTGCACATGGCAAGCAACAATATGGATGGCATGCCCAGGCGGATCTGATGACCAAAAGGAGCGAAGACAATTCAACGGCTGATCTCGTGATATCCAAAATGACCTCGGCTCCACCATGTCAACTCAGACTGATGCTCGATCCCGACTGCCCCCTGACCCCAACTCTCCCCGATCAGCCTCGGTGTAAGCAGTGAGCAGCGTCTTCAAGCAGTCGTCGTTGATCGATCGCAAGAGCGGGAGGCCATTCGGGAGAGCCTCGCACTTGCCCCAGGGCTTGTTCACCCTCGGGAAGCCCAGAAGAACGACGTCCACGATGACGTCGGGCCGAGAGGCCTTCAGCGCCTTTGCAAGGGGTGCTAAGGACGGCGCGGCAGAGGGCCAAAGCAAGCAACGAGAGGGCGATAGCGAGAGAGAGGGAGAGAGAGAGAGAGAGAGAGAGAGAGAGAGAGAGACCGCGCGCACGACGTGGACATTGAGTCGGCAATGGATGAGGCAGCAGGGCAACAACAGAGCGTAGTCTTGATAGAAATGCATAGCAGCCAGAGAAGTAGAAAATTACATGTTCAAGCATGCGGGCACATGATGCATAATAGTTGCACACGCTGGCTAATGGATAGGCGGAGGAGGAGGAGGAGGAGGCCGACAAGGTCGCGCCTGCAAACCCTAGATCAATAACAAAAACAATTGAATCAACTGAAACATGCATCTCCCGTTCCCGTCTGCCCGCCCCCCAATCAGAGCTTTAAGAGCCTCGCCTGCATCCTCGCCACGCCCCCTACCGTCAAAGACACTACCCTGCTCCAAGCCAGAGCCCCTATCCCAGGCGGGGGGCGAGCCCGAGTGACATGCGCCAGAATGGTGTAGAGACGGTCGTGGGACTCCTGGGACATGTTCGGGAAATCGACCTCCCTGTTGGCCCTGCTGACCAACTGGTCCCAGATAGTGTGGCCCGTAACCTGGCACTTGGTCTTGACAGCGTCCTTCCTGAACGTCGCCGTGATTTCGTATTTGTGGCACGAGGCAAAGCGATCTGGATGCATGGCCTTGGGGCAGGCGGGCGTGGAGAGCAACGCGTGCTGCATGATCTAAGGCATCGGCAAGGGAGGGCGGGGTCCCCAGGACAATAGACATGCTCACGTACGACACAACAGATGACGCGACGTGTACGAATATCGATGATGTCGAAACGATCGAACTCATGAAATGCACGCGTTACATACATCAACGTGGTCCTCTGAATGACGTCGCAACAACGCCGACGAAACGCCCATGTCGGTTTTACTTGGAAGCTATGCTATAGGGATTGAGAATGGAAAGAGGATGGCGCCAAGCCAAAGGATCGGTGAGTGAAACAACTAATAGCTAGCTTGACCCAATCGTGACCAGAAGAAAGAGGAGGGAGGACACGTGGGATGTCGAGAAGCAGTGCCGGTGCCCACGCCGAATGGCCTCCCAATGTTAACACGCATGAGTTGCACTCAAGCAATCATCTCATCATGGTCATAGCATGTCCCTCACCCGCGTGGCCTGCACGTATTCGTACCGTTTCTCGTTGTACAGGTTCTGCCCCAAGCTGCTCCACGTCCACCCATTGGCTCGGCGAAGAGTGGCGAAGCCCGCCTCATCAAGAAGAAGGCCGCGTGAGCAGACGGGGGGGTGGCAGGCAGCAAGATATGATATGGCAAGTACCAGGATTGTGGAGGCAATGTCGCGTGAGGAGTAGATGAAGTCGGTATCGTTGCATGGCAACAACAACACAGCAACCAGTGATTACAACAACACGCAAATGGTCAGTGTGGTGTTCTCAAACAGCAGCAGCGCATGACATTGCAACCGTCGCGCGCCATCTAATCCACTGGCATCGACATCGTCGTCATTGGCATTACATTCGTCGTCGTAGTGTTGCTGCCGCGTGCCAACACGGATGCGCGACGCGAGTATGCGTGCTAGACATGTGTGCAGGCGGCCTCAAGCGCATCTACGTCCCGAATATGTTCGATGATCGTTGTCTCGGTCGACTCCCCGTTGAAGATATTGCCCAAGCCCTTTATGAACCTCACCACGCCACGAGTTACTGTCCTGCGGTATACTTTGCAATGCGGCCATCCTCTTTCGATGCTCCTGCCCAAGCCCACCAATTGATACAGCAATGGAAAAAGGATGCGTGGAATGCTCAAGAGGGGCGTAGGGACAAGGGATAAAGATCAGCAGGAGGGATAACATGAATGGAACTGAGCTTCACGTAGCAGACATGTTGGGCGTACACATACGCGCGTGACACAACATACACAGCCGTGTCGCAAGCATGACCCCAAACTACACATGCACAACTGAATTTGTATATGTCGAACCCGTGGCCCTTACACAGCATGCATGTTGGTGTACAAATCCAGCCACGACAACCAAACAACAGATGCGACCGTGATGTGTATTAGGCAAAACACGCCATAGGCCTGATCATGAACAAGTTCGCATTGTCAATGCATTACATGAAATCTGCCGACGTGGACGCAACGCACCCCCCATCACAACCCCTAAATCAGTTCGCACAAAAGCACATTAACGCATGAGTACAAGTGCTACATCAACTACATCAATGCCATCGCGCGCGCAATGCCAATCGCGATGCGCCCCTATAATCCTCTGTACGTTGCGATTATTGTTCTCGTGGTCTGCGATGTGTGCGGCCTTCATCCCTTCTGCCAGCGTTGCTCCGTGGATGGCCTCGTAGTGGTCCTTGTGGACATGCGCAACGCACACCGACGCGCGCAATGCACAGTAGCATGGCAATGTAACCAGCATGTGCGACGCGTGACGATGACAGCGCATGCTGAACACGATTCGGCGACGTGGATCGCAAATCAATGAAGCGCGGTGGCATGAGAGAAGTCAACACGCGGGCGACCCATTGGGGGATCGCAGACGATGATGGTCCAACGAACGTCTAAACGTGAAGGGAGAACAAACAACGGTGCTACCATGTCAACGCACTCATGTAACAAAGCAAAATCAATTGCAATCCTCCTTCGTCTCGTCGGGGTGCTGCACCAGCCACGCCCCTCCACGCGAGTCGGCCACCAAGCCGATCTGTTCGATGCTGGTCTGGCGACGCTGGACGCTCGCGAGGTCGCCTCTGTCGTTCCATTTGTGCCGCGTCTGCCCGCCGCGCGCCCATGAAGAGCCAATGCAACATTTAGCTGCGAGAGGTGTGCGACCCCACTGGCCATGTGCGATAGAGATTGACGTGCTCTAACATACGATCGCTTGTATGCGAACAGGCACAGACACGCACGATCACGGATACCATGCCGACCATAGTTGAAAGTGAAGCTGAGCGCAAGTGGCGTATACGTATGTGCCAGCAACGAACGAAGGCGGCGACTGAGTGGCACAACGCGCGCAAGACGCCAACGACATGACAACATGCACACATGGACGCGCACTACCACGCGGTCGAATGGATTAGCACGTAATCAACCGACATTGCTAATCGTGAGACCCGCAGACGCACGCAATGCAACAAACTTTCGTCGACCTGCGCCCCACCCCCGCCCCACAATGGAGAAGTCTCCAGAACGCGTGATGAAGGACACCGCCTTGTCGGAGAATATCAAAAACTCAGCGTCCACGGCGGCCAACAGCTCCAGCGTTGACAGGTGCTCCCCGTAGCGAGCCTGGCGCGGGCGGTGGATACTGAACATGCGATGGTGAAAGCTATAATGCAGATCGCACTGATAACCGCAAGAGAATTCACAACCAACAATGTCTAATACATGCGCGTGCGTCGTGGTGCGCGCGCGCCGCGCGCCCTTTTCAAAACCTCTCAGCGCTGCAAATTGAAAAAACAAAATCGTCACCGGTTCACGAATTACAAAAACAAAAATTATATATATTAAAAACCTGCCGATTCCAAACTTGAAGCACGCAAACGCACATGAGCCCAAAAAAAAAAAAAAAAACAGCGCTGAAATGTTCAAAACCTGCTGATTCTTCCAACCAGTTGGAAGGAGAGGCTCTCCTTCCAACCAGTTGGAAGGAGACCCTCGTTTCGAAGGATTTCGGTGGAGCAGAAAGTAAACGCAACGTGCGCAGGTCCTAGCAAACCTAACATCACCTTCCAACCAGTTGGAAATTTTTCTTGGATCCTACAACGTGGATGGCCAGAGTCATGATGCACGGGCGCTCCCCTCACATGATATCATTGTTATCGCGCCCTGAGGTTCTGTTTTTTTTTCGCGTGCATGGTTGGAACCGCAAGTGTCGGGAGGCGCGCATGGGTACCAACAAAATGAACGTCGCCTGGATGTGTTGCGTTTTGCGGGCGCCCAGCGGGCATGGGTTCACGCGAAAGCATGTTGACGCAGATCCTTTTTTTGTGCGCGCATGTGGTCGCATGACATGTTTACCTTCAGCCTCCAAGCTGCGCGCAATCGACCGTCCGAGGCGACTCGATTACGATCTGCACGTCTGGCATGCGCGCACTTCCCCGAATAGCTACCCTCGTGGGCATGTGCATCGGGCGGCGGTCCTGAACAGTCTCGAAGTTGTCCCCCAAGGTGTCCGCTGGCGTGATGCTTGCCGGCGCGATCGCCATGACCACGCGAGAGGCACCTGCAAGCGCGGATCAATAAGAGGGAGCAGGGTTGCATGCACATGCGAAGGAGAAGGGAGTGAGATTCGCATAAAAAGACGCCCAGTGAACCCTAGAGATCATTGCTACGGCATGCCCTGGATGGTTTGAACTTCCTCTTTGCGTTTGTAAGAGCTAGATAGTTCAGAGAGGACATGGAACAACTGCGGCGTGGGCATCTCAGCACACCCCCTGGACATAGCCTAGCAAAGCAGTGCAATGATGGCGTTCGATGGGGAGGAGGGGCGGGGGAGGTTGGTAAATGGCGGAGTCCCATGATCGTGAGCGAGCTCGTCTCAATGCGTTTGTGGGCCCCCTTTTGCGCCTCCAATCCAAATCCTCCTGTCTGGCATGGTTGCCCCTCGCACTCTCCAGCCTACGCCAGCGTCGTCCCCGCAAGGTGTGTCAGCCCCGCTGTTCCCGAGATTCGAGGCGCCTTTATCACCGTGCGCGTGGCCGCTGAATGAGGCCCCGCGGGGGGGGGGGGGGCTGGGTTCGGCAATCGGGGCGCTGAGTGTTTTTGAAGGTCCCCTTCCCCCAAGAACTCATCATCCCTCTCCTCCCTCCACTACTCTCCTCCCCTCCTTCCCTACTTCTCCATGCTACTGCGTTGCCTGCCTCCTTCCTCATCGCTTACATTCCGTAGCCACGCGCACATCTGACCCGATTGGCTCAAGACAATACCCATTGGCTCAATCTGAGGCTCACCTCCCTACCCCCTCGCTCTCTCGCGCGCCCGTGGCGCCTGCCGGTGTGCACAGAGGGCAATGTATCCATTAGCTGCATTAGCAGTCGGTCCGTCATATGATGATTTTACCATCACTTGACATCACCAATTATCCATGCATGTTGTAACCAATCACCACAGATCAAACATGTCGGCACCCAGGACACAAAAACGGCAGCTCTGTGCAATTGTGCAATATCCGCTCGGCACAACTACAATGCCACATACACAAACAGCTGGTGCACCGCAGCAATACATCTGGGATCGTGGCATCGTCACATGCACAACATATGTACCTGTCCGATGGATCGAATGGCCCCTGATAGTGTCTGGTTCTGTGGTATGCCATCAACGTGAGCAACCAATCCTCCACTTGAAACCGATTTTTCCCTCTGGCTTTCTCCACCAAGACACCCGTGTCACCGAGGATGATTCGACAATTGTGGAAATCGCGCATGGCCACACGATTCGGCGGTGCTGGGCCATCGCCGTAGTGCCCGACAATAAACTTCACGCGGTTGTTGTGGTCAAGTGTCACAGGGAACCCTTTGCGCGTGATAGGATCTACCCACATCACAAGAAATATGTTGCCTTCTGCATCCTCCACCAGACTGACTGTGCCCTTCGCAATTGGTTTGTCACTACGGGACACTGCCATTGAAAGGGCATTTTCAACCGCAGCTGCGCCCCTTCGGGTCAGCAATAGGAGGCGCTCAGGACACATGTCTCCATCTGGCGTCGGTGGTCCATAAACAGGGTCACCACCGTCCGATGCGTCATCTGGACCACCCATTGGTGGTTCATCAATGTCTGGTGGTTCGTCTCCGTGGGGGGCCGCGTGCGGCCCTGGATCATCCGTTGGTGGCTCATGAGGCACAATGGGCTCATCAGGTGGGAGATCACCGTCCTCGTTCAATTCTTCGTCTTCGGGGTGTCCAGTGACATCATCGCCGTTGCCGTCATCAGGCCCGTCGTCGTACTCCCCCGTTTCCTCCATCATCTCTTCCAACAAGCGAACAAATGGATCAACGTCCTCGGCCTCTTCTTCCTGTTGCCCAAGCTGTTTTGTACGTGATCTGGGTTTGGTTGCGTGCTCTTTGGCCTCGCCGCACTTGGCTTCCAGGAGAGACACCCACTCTAAATCATAACCCCATATGTTCACTTGTTTCCTGGCACCATCACCAGGCAAGTGCGCAACGACCAAGTCAATCAACCTGGTTGGGTTGGGTGGCCAATCCAGCTCGAAACGTAGGAGGGCAGGGGCTAGTCGATGAATCTTCCCAGTGCATACGTATACCCTGTGTGAATACCACCAGCACATAACGAACGCATCCCTGATTGCACCCCCAGGGCGGCTGAATGTCCACGCTGTATCTACCCATGGGGTTTGTTGCAAGTCTCCGAGCGGGCCAATATACCGAGACGCCTCTAGCAACTCCGCGGTCACACGGGGTACCACCAGCGGCGCCATTGGTGGAGGTCGAACAGGCGCGTCGTCGGTTAACGCCAAGGGCACAAACCGATCAGTATACGTTGTTACCTTCTGGTAATCCATAACCCTGTGGTGCAAACCAACGCATTCGTCAACTGTGATTGGTGTACCCAATTTAATACGCAACCTGTCCGAAGCAAGCGGCAGCTGTAGGGCCCTTAGTTGTTGCGGCTTGCCTCGCGACCGCGATCAACGAACCAAGGCCGACATGGGCGGCCAGTTCTACGCTACGTGAAGCATAGACCGCACGATGGCCGAGATTCGACCAGATCGGCGGCCGAGCGTACCGACCGCCCCCTTCATGATCACGCACGCACGCCAATACAATCGCCCACCGGCGCCCACACGCCGGCGCGCCAACCCCCCACCCACCACCACCGCCGGCGATCCCTCCCCGACCATCCACCGGCACCAGCCCTCCGCCAGCACGCGCCACCATTGGCGCCACGCAGACACGCACACACAAATGACCCACCCTAACCCCCCACCACCCACCTACTCACAGACACACGCACACACACCGCACACACAAACACACACTACCACCACACACGCATTCATACGCACGCACTACCAATTAACCACCCACCCACGCCCCACCCCACCACCACCGCCACCACAAACCGCCGCCGCCAGCACCGCCAACCGCCGTACCCCACCCGCCGTACCACGCCTTACCCGCACCCCACCCACCGTACCCCACCCAAGCACACACGCACACACACAAACAAACACACGCACCACCGCCACGACCAGCACACCCCCTGCTCACACCACACCACGCACAACACATTACCCCACCCCACCAACGCGCGCCACCACCCACCCACGCCCATCACCCCGCGCCACCGTCGCCCCCCCACCCGCGCGCTGACCCCTCCCCCCCCGCCCACCTCCCACCGACGCCCGAACCCCAACCCCGCCAATGCAACCACGTCTCCAACCCATCCCTCCGCACCCCTTCCCACGCGCGATTTCACCACAACGCGCGTCTGTCTGCGCTGTCGATGAGCCCAACCTATCCATCCGTCTGCGACGTCGATAAGCCCACCCTCGCCAGACCCCACCGCCATTCATGACCACGGACAAACCAATGCGGCGCACAAACGTGCGCGCGCACCCCTCGGCCCTACAGCCGCGCCCCTAGCCCAAACTCCCCCCGCCCCCATCAACCACGCGCATGCGCACCGTCCGCCCACCCACCCACCGCCCACCGCCACCACCACCACGCCCCACGACGCCCACCCCACAATTCCCACCACACCAACCACCCTCCCACCACCAGCCCCCCCCCACACCCACACACACACACACACACAACCACCACCACCACCACCACCACCACCACCACCACCACCACCACCACCGCCATGCAAAACTATGTTCTCTCTCTCTCTCTCTGTATAAATCCCTCTCGCTCACGCGCACACGCGCACGCACGCACGCGCGCGCGGCGCACTCGCGCACGCGTACAAACACACGCGCACACACACACACACACACGCACACACACACGCACACACACGCACCTCGCCCCCCACCTTGGGCCCCCTGTCGTCTTATCCTTGCGCGCATGGCACAATGCGAAGTGCCATGGCGCGCGCGTTCGCGCGCCAGCGCGCGCGCGCATCGGCGTTTTATAATGCGCATAGTACAGAAGTAGGTTGTTCCATTGGCCTTCTTACAAAGCCACAGAATTTTTGGATTCAGATGTTAGGCTTACTTGTCGCAGTTGTCATTGCGGACCTTACGCGGCTCTTCAACGCGCGCGCGTCCGCGCGCGCACGTGGCGGCTTCGCGCGCGCGATCGTCCGCGCGCCAACGCGCGCGCGCATCGGCGTTGTTCATTGTCGACAATAGAAAAGTCAACGTGTCTGTCGGCCTCCTTTAAAGGTACCAGATTTTGAAATTCTGCGTTGGGAATTGCAAGTGGCCAATTTCTACTGTGGACAAAACAAACAACTTCACGCGCGCGCGCTAACGCACGCACGCGCGCGCAGCGGCCGCGCACCGCTAATGTTCATCGCGTGAGGGCGATGATTTAAGTCCCAAGCACAATTCTTTAAAACCTCATGAAACCCAATCAATCTCTGGTCGGAAGACGAGATCATCCCAATGCGCGCATACGATGCGAAAACGGGCGCGCGCGCGTCCGCGCGCCAACGCTCGCGCATCCGTGTTTCCATTGTCGACAATAGAAAAGGTCAACGGGCATGCTTTTGACGCGCGCGCCCCCGCGCGCCATTAGCGTTCTAGTTTTAAACGATAGCACGTTGCCATTTCTATTGCGGGCGACGTAAATCTCTTCGCATGCGCGCGCGCACGCGGCGGCCGCGCGCCGCTGATAACACTTAATGGCGAGGCCTGCAGCATCGGAGCGAGATGCCAAACCCAGTAAAGAAAACCTAATGTGCAAATTCCTTCGGTATCATCCCAATGTCGTCATGCGCACATTGCCATGATCCCCCCCCCCCCCCCCTGGCACGCATGACACGCATCCCGCCGACACCTTGCCCCTCGGCGCCCTTTGCCACAAGGACCGCCACCGTTCCCGCGCCCGCCATCGCCAACGCCAACAAACGCCGCCGAACCTCTACCGCCAATGCGTTCAACCGCCATTAAGCCCCCTCCCTCCCCCTGGCACGCATGGAATGCATCCCGCCGAGACCCCGCCCATTGGAACCCTTCGCAACAGCCGCCACCACCGCGCCATTGCCGCGCTCGCCATCGTCACTACCAACAAACGCGACAACCATTTCTCCGATTTGAGAACGTAACCGCCAAGCCATCAAGCCCCCCCCCCCCCCCCTGGCATGGATGGATGGCACGCATCCCACCGCCACCTTGCCCATTGGCGCCCTTCGCCACAAGGGCCGCCACCGTTCCCGCGCCCGCCATCTCCGCTACCAGCAAACGCAACAACTATTTCTCCGATGTGCGAACGTTACCTCGAATTCGCACTAGCGACATCCCCCCCCCCCCCCCTGGGCTAGCACGCGCGCACGCACGCACGCACGCAGACACGCACGCGCACACACGCACACACACGCAATCGCTCCCTCACGGGCACGCACACACAACTACACGCACGCACGCGGGCGACCGTGATCGATTGATCGACCTGGCTGGATCTGAGCGACGATTGCCCCACCGATCATCAGAACAAGCCGAGAACACTAAGGCAGCGGCGGTGCCCTGTCGGACATCAATTGCAATATTGAATTGAAGCCTTCGACATCCTGCGTGTCTATCGGGATGGCAGCGCGGAACAACACCAACCACGTCCAGAGCACAGTGGGGCACTGACCGCTCGCGGCCATCTCCTCCCACTCGGGGCGGAACGCCATGCGCAGCTTCAAACTCACGTCGGACGTGTTGGAATGAAGGTTTACCGCTGATTCGTCCAGGAAGGTCCTTGCAAGGTTCTGCCGTGCGTCGTATCGGGCGTCCTTAGGGTAGTCGAGAACCCTCAGCAAGCACAAAGGATAGCTGCGCAGACCCGCATACACTCTGTAGTGCCATTCTGCAGCGCCCCGCAATACCAGCGACACAATGAGGAGACGCGCCTTGCTGTGCAAATGGTTCGGGAGCAAGCCCCAGACGGCACCCCACGCGGCGGCGTCGTTGCGCGCATCATCGGTCAGCAGCCGCGCGATGTCCATTGTGACTTGCTCGCCCTTCTCGCCCGCCAGCAGCGAGTATGGCGTCTCCCCCAAGTAGGGTTCGGGCGCACGTGTGGCGGAGGCATTCGCGTGCTCCTTCTTCCTCTTCTCAATCCAGTGGAGTAAATGCAAGAAAGGTCCCTTCGCCACGAAAGAGATCTGTACAGTCGCGATGTAGACTGGATCTGACGCCGCTTGGGCCGCGATGTACCTGTACTGCTTGTTCTTCTGTCGGTGCTCCTGTTCCTCGTCCTCGCCAGACACTTTGAGGCCAGTTTTCCTATTGGGCGCCGCCTTCGGGTCAGCTGCGGGCTTCGCCTTAGCTTTGGCCTTCGCAACGCCGAGTTTCCTCGGGACTTCGTCCGTCAGGCCGCAAGCTGCGCGAAAGACTGAGCCGATCAACTCGCGCCCTTGCAAGATCTTTTCCTCGACGCTGCCGACCGAGCCCCAGCGACCCCGTAAACACCTGCCAGGCAAGTTCCTGAACAAGCGCGTCGCTGTCTCCACGCCAGATAGCTCTTTCGCGGCCTGGAACACTTTAGCGGGCATCCCGCAACTCCGCCACACATTTGCCAGCGTTGCCGTGCATGAGAAATATGGCCTGTCCATGTCGTGATCGGCGCCCCACGACCACGCGTCTATCATGGCCAGCTGGTTCTTCACAATTATGTGCTGCTGGTGCAGAATGCAGAACGATGCGTGGAACCCCACGTGAGGAGCGTGTAACAAGTCTGCCTTGACATGGCGCATGAGCGTTTTGTTCTCACCGCCAGCGTCGACTCCCCACACGTAAACCGTCAATCGGTTTCCATGTCCATGGACAGCGGGCCCGCTCGCGCTCCACACTGAGCACCCAACGGACGCCAACTCGCGCTGGCAGAATCGGTGGGTCTCGGTGCCTGTGCCTTTGCCAACGATCTGGAGGCCCCCCACAGTTCTGATGTGGTCGCAATGTTTGGCAATGTCCTCGGGCGACGCAGACTGCTCCAAGTCTTCGCGGCCCTGCTCGTAGAAACATGCGACAGACATCACAATGGACACGTGCACCTTGGACCTCTCGATTGCGTTGCTGTTTGTGGCGTCGCATTTAATCGTGTGCATGCAAAGGTCCGTGGGTTCCAGGTTCTCATAGAAGTCCATGGAGCGGATGGTCTTTGCCGCAGCCAGCCTGTGCTCGTATTTCAAGACGACGGCCTTGTCTTGCAAGCCCCCCTTGAGAGGATCGCCGGCAACCATGCACGCAGTTGCAGCTGCCGAAGTGTGCGAGACATTCCTTGCCCGAGCCAAGGAGTACCCACCGTACGTGGTAATCTCGCGGTTCGGTCTGAAGTTGATTTTCTTCAACGTCTCGGCCAGCTGTGATTTGACCTCCGATGTGTCTTGCCTGGCTTGCTCTGCCTTGGCTCTCCATATGGATTTCATCCTGTTCGCAAGCCTGAGCTAGTTCTTCAAGTCGTTGATTGCGTTGTCTCTGTCTACGAGCATGGATCTCATGTCGCTGGCGTCGAACTGGCTGTAGTGGTCCTCTGGCCGCGCGACAATGCTGGCGCCCGCGGGGGATGCAGCCATGTCTGCAGACGCCGCCGGTGCAGAATCTGAAAGAGGCAGCAATGCTGGCGCTCGCGTGGCGGCAGACTCTTTGGGAATCCAAGTTCTCCTCTTCTTTGCGGGCCTGCGCGCCTCTTGACCTGGTGCTTGCGTGAGGTTCTCCACAATGGCTTTTATGTCGTCGTCAGTGACTTCCGTGGATGCCATTTCATTGAGGACAATCGGCAACATACTGATATCCATGTAGAAGTCATCGGCGAACAAGTTGCCATCTGGTCGGGACGCCAATGTTCGAGAGATCAAGGCTTTGACCTTCCTGGACATCGTCCTGCTGGATAGCGGTCCGACGGCGTCCACTGTTCCCAACAAGTGTAGTACCAAGTCTGCAGCTGCACGGTATGTGATCTTGCCGTTAAGTAGGTGGTTTAAGAGCCCATTCCGCTCTTGGATGAACGTTGCAATGTCCAACGATACTGCAGCCCCAGATGCCATTGATACTGGCGTTCACTCCTGTCACGTGCGCAAAATAAAAAAGGAGGATGGGGGGGACGAGAAGGAGGAGACAGCGTGCAGCGTTGGCAAGGGAGACATATATAGAGAGAGAGAGAGAGAGAGACGCAGAGAGAGAGAGAGAGAGATGTGATCAAATGACGCAGAGGCGAGCGGTTGTCCAGCGCACGTAGGTCAGCTGAGTCAGCTGGGGGACGAGGAAGATGCAGGTGAAGCAGTAACGGCGCCTCCCATTCGCAACTTTCATGGCTACCGTATCCGTTACCGTGCTCATGAGCATCACGCATGCGTTCGCCAGGGATGTCATGACAACAATGCGTCCCCCTCCGACGGACACTGCAGACACCCTCAGACTACTCGGCTCCTTGCCGCCCCCTCCGCCCCCGCCAAAGGTGGACCAGGGCCAGCAATGACGGCTTGATGCTATCAAGCAGTTCTCCTTCGTCCTATTCCCGCTCTTTCTCCGCCACTTGATCCCATCTTGCCCGACATCTCC
Organism: Prorocentrum cordatum; assembly: GCA_963575745.1. Classification (NCBI taxonomy): domain Eukaryota; class Dinophyceae; order Prorocentrales; family Prorocentraceae; genus Prorocentrum; species Prorocentrum cordatum. The sequence continues at coordinate 75,275 of CAUYUJ010016590.1, read as the reverse complement.
TCACCCCTGCCCCTGCCCGTAAGCTGACTTACACGCGCATGCGATGACGTGACAATCGCGCACTCGTCTTCTCGACTGGGCTTAGTGGACTGCCCTCAAACCTCAGACCGCCCCCTCCCACGCCCCGCCAAGGTAAGCCAGAGGCGGCCCGAGGGGCGGCCGCGGCGCCTGCTGCTATCAATAAGCAGCGCGGGGACCCTGGGGGGAAGCGGTTCTCATCATTCTCCTTCATCCAATGCGCATGTTTCTCATTGTCGCTTCTGCGCTCCACCTTTCATGTCCTCGTAGGCTGTGAATCTCTGCGTCGTCGATCTGTGCCTCTCTCTGTGCGTGATCCTCTCTCTCTCTGTCTCTGTCTCTCGCGTCGTCGCGCAATCCTGACCTTCTCATCTCCCCCTTCCTACACCGTTCACCCTCTTTTATCGTACTATCGCCCAACAGACCGCATCGCAGCTCTCCGCCCGCTCTCACCCCGCCTTGCCATCGATGACAGAAGCCACAAGTAGAAGACGACAGGGGGGCACGACATCACGGCAACCACATTTGGACTTTCATGTCGGGAATGAAAGGGTCTTCGAAGGGCGGACGAGCATGTGCTGTGGAGGGCGAGGTTGGCCGACGGAGTTAACTCCAGAGACACATTGGGCGAGACGTGCAAGGCACGACAGAGAAACACCAGCGGCGCGACGCGCGCCCAGAGAGGCGGCGCGGGCGGAGGGGGGTAAGGCGCGATGCAACATTTGCATGCGTCCAAACTGCCACGTCCGACATCGCAATCACAATGCGGCTAAGTGAAGCAAGAGGTCGGACTTAGCAACAATATTTGAGAACGACGAATCGCAAGTGGTCGCGCAAGGATCGGAGCTAGCGAGCAGGACAAACATATAATGGCATCGAAGGCGAGCAAGGGCATCTGCGTCGTTGGTTGATGATAGTGATGGTTGGGAGAGAAGCTCGGCGGACAGCAAGAGAGATACGCGTGGCAGCGAGAGAGGCGCACATTTCGCAAACGTCGCACTCGCCACCGCACCCCTTACAGCGGCTGCCGCATGCCATGCGCACTCCCGATACACCTATCGCAATCGCATGCCTGCGCGATGCCTCCGTGGTCGTTGTGACCCAGAAGCTCAAGTGGACGAAGCGTAGTTCTAGCGCCACGAAGCAGGCTCTATCCGATTTTCTCTCGCTCCCTTTGTATCCTCCCCTTCCTGAACCCTAAGCCTAAAACGGGACGCCTGCGCTTCGGCCGCGCTGCTGAACGGATCAGCCTACAGTGACCTACAAGAAGGACACGATACGGCGGCACAAGCGCTCGGAACCCTTGAGCGCGGTGAGCTTGAGCAAGCACAGGTTCAGGATGCGGGAGTTGCCGATGATGCGCTGAAAGCCATTTAATCCGACGGGCGCCAGAGCGGAGGCGAGAGGGTAGAGAATGGCACGGGAAAGGGCTGCAGTGACAGCACGATTGGATCGCAGAGAGCGTGAAGGGAGAGTAGTAGTGGAAAACATGAGTGAAGAACGAAACGAGGTCACTGTTCACCCTCAGAAACATTAAAGGTACGTCAAGGTCTAGACACACACGCAGAGCTACCGAAGGAACTCTCACGAGGCTGGAACCCAGAAGAACTTACATTCAATGCGGAGAGCGCCATGCACTGCATTTGCAAGGTAGTGGCACACTCGCATACACAAACAGAGAAGCACATGGTAGAAATCAAGCAACATAAAAATGGAAGCCGAAACGCGTCCTGCGCCATCTCGAAGTGGTAGTGGAAGAGAAGCGTTGCGCAGAACTGTCGCGTGTAGGCAGCCGAAGAGTGGATGTCCGCTGCGCCGCGACCAGGCACTTTTCGTGCCGAATGCCGCGGCGGTCTTCCAAAGAACTCCCACTTTGCGCCAGCTTGCTCTCTACCAATCTTCTCCCCCCTCACTCCCTCCTCACCCTCCTACCTTGATCATTGTATGGCCTCCACCCCCTCTCAATTCATTCCTTTCCTCCCCCTCCTTCCGTCTTTGCTCCGCCTGATGTTCCTCTTCGTATACCTGGCCTACGCCTTCTCTCTACCGGCGCACGCTAAACGTGCCGAGCCCTTTCCGAACCGTTTCCGCCCCTTTCTCCCGCTTGGCGGACAAGCGAGATATCGCTGGTATTCTTTTGGCCAGTCACCGAACCGCATGGCTGCACGTAGGACAAGCGTTTGGTCGACTGGAGGAGGCGATCGCCCGTTTATAAACGTGCGACTGCAGCGGCAACCAAACGCCACCAAGATCCTGGCCCCCTGGACCAATGCCAATGCCCCCCCCCCGTACCCCACAGAGTGAGTCTCACGATTTGCGTGGCAGGTGCGCGCGCAAGGCGTGTTCTCGTTGCTCATTCTCAATCTCTCTGATCTCTCTCTCTCTCTCTATCTTTCTCTCTTCCACACCTCGCGGCCCCAAGGTATATCTTGCCATCTCTTTCTAACTCAGCTCTCTCTCTCTCAATATCCCTCTCCCTCTCTCTCTCTATCCCCGACCCGTCACTCCCTCCCTCCTCCCTGCCGCATCCCTTGAGAAGCAAAAGGCAGTCCTGCTGGCAAGGTAAGTGCTTCGCCCACGCCTCGAGCCACTTGCCCCACTGCCCGTTGGTCACGATGTGGCTGGGCTTCGGGCTCTCATGGCCAAAGGACCCCATGCGCATGAAGTGCTTCTGGAACTTCAACAGATCCAGCACGTCTGCTAGCGGCCGAAACTTGAACATCATGCTGTTCGCTGGCTGCTCCACCGCTAAGTGGACGTTGGACGAGAGAGCCTCCCCAGACCCTATGAGAACGACGAGGCCGCGGCGCTGGATTGCGAGCGCGGCACGACGAAGAGGACTCAGGGCACAAGTAAGGAGGCAGAAGACGGGCTGAGAAAGGCAATGGGGGTTCAAGAGAGGGAGAGGAGAAACATGATGAAACATGCGGAGCTGCACAGAAGAGCGTTCGCACTGTCACGTTGAAAAATCAATCACACGTTGTTTGATCAGCCGCATGCGCGCACGAACCTCTGCCCTCCGCACCCCCCCCCCCCCGTCGGGCGCATCGAGCAGCAGCGCCAAATCCTTCATGAAGTATGCGAACTTGTTGCCGAGCACAGCAAAGGGCGAGCCTGGATCTCCAGCAGGATTCTGGTTAGTCCTCCGCTGGCCGCGGGCGCGAGAAAGCAACGACGAAACTATCCAAAACACTGGGCCCACGAAAGTACGAGGGACGTTCAAGGTGAGGGTCAAGGCAGGCATCCTACACTCCCCCTTTTTTGCTCTATTTCCCGACTGATCGCCCTTGTCCTCTTTCCTCCTCTATACCCTCCCTCTGACATTGTCGTTGGCCTGTTCTTCCTCCTTCATCATCGCTCCTCTTTTTACTTTTTACACATTTAGAAAACGCCCGCCTCCAACGAAGGTAGGGCGCGCCGGTAACGCAGGGATCACCAGCGCTCCAATTGCCTCCACGCGCAAGGGATCCCAGGGCTCCTCGTCGACAAGGGTGACTTGGTACACCAAGTACCTGGCGACGATGCAGAAACACTGCACTGTGACAAAGGCCCCACCATCAAGAGGCGATGGCGAGGGCAAGGGGTAACCGAGTGCAATTGAGCGCCCAAACAAAAAGGCCACCCTTCCGCCCACAACAAGATCGCACAATCGAGCATCACCTCGTTGCGCTCTGTGCGGGGAGCGCATACTGGAATAATCTGGAACTCTGGTGCGAAGCGCGTGGCAGGGCACTGCCGCAAATATGGCAATTGGCCAGCAGCCAGCAGACCAAGTAACAAGGGAAGCGGGGGCCAATGGCGGGGGGACGTGCCAAAGCGGCCTGCTGGCAAGGTCGCCGCGTTAGCCCCCATCTTTTTGAGCCCAAACTGCACGCGAGCAACAATGCAACTCATCAACCAAAGTACCCTCCTCATGTTGATGATGCTTCTGAAATCCTCTCTTCCCCCCAGTTCCTCCCACCTCCCCTCTCTTCCGACCTTGCCCTGTGTTCATGCTGAACATGCCTCCTCTCTTGACAACGGTGCTCCGTTTCGTCGACCCGCTGGTGAGGAAGATCCAGTACTTGCACGGGGGGCCCGCGAGGACGATGCCGTTCGGGACCAGCCGCACCATCAAGCAGATCACCCTGGCGGCCAGCCCCCACCCTCTGCTTCCCCCTCCTCCCTCGCCTCCTCCTTCTCACCCTCGTCCTTCTCATCCTTCTCCTTATCACCATCCCCCCCTTCACTTCACGTCCTCCTCCTTCTCCGTGACTTCACCTCTGCATTATCATAATCCTCATCGTCCTCCTGCTTCTCCTCAAGACTCTCCTCTTCCTCCTCACCCTCAAAACTTCTCCCCTCCCCCCTCGCCCTCTCGTACTTTCCGTAATCGTCGTCGCCGCCATCATCCCGCAAACTAGTCTCGCGTCAACTCCCTCCCCATGCGCGCCTAAACACGCCCTGCTCCGTCAAGACGTCGTTGCAGGCGTCATCCTGCTCGTCGAAAGAAGCGCAAGATAATCCTAGCGACTGGCATTCTTTCGTGAAGTTGGCCTGGCCAGAGAAGAGGTCCACCGCGTCAAGCCGCTCGAGCGCCCTGGTCTCCAAGAGGGCAGCCTCGGGGCGGAGCGCAAACGCAAACGGAAGCAGAGCAGCAGTGGGGCAGGAGAGAGCGGAGAGAGTGGAGGGTACGAGGCGGCCAAGGGGAGGGGGTGAAAAGACGAGACGAGCAACGGAGGGGGAAGTCGGACTCGGAAGGAAGAGAGCGAAGAGATCGGGGAGGAAGGAGAAATTGACGGGGAGGACGCGACTGCGAGGGGGTCGGGGGGGAGGTGAGGCCCTCATTCCTGAGATTTCAATCCCGCTCGACCTCCCTGTCTGCTTGGAACGCCCTTTTGATCTCCCGGCGCCGCGCGCGATGTGCACCAACGAACTGTCGCTGCACATAGCGGATGGCAAGGCGTTCGTTGCGCGTCAACACCTGGTTGTCGCGCTTCGTGATTACGACGGGAACCTCAAGGGCGAATCCAAACAGACTGAAGGATGCACGCCAGCCTTGACCACGCGGGTCCAATCGGGAGGAACCTTGGACCAATTCACGCTGAGGCTGAAAGGCCCACACATTTCCGAGTGCAAGCCCTTGAGCCGCTCGAACGTCCACTTCCTACGGACCTCTGGGCCCCTCGGCCCCGTGAGAACGCACCCGATCACAGGGGCCCCCTCCAGGGGGAACTGGAGACGGGATCGCGTGGGCGAACTCGTACAGCCGCGGGAAGGTTACGCCGTCCTGCTGCACCTGGCGCGACGTCATCCTCTGGCCCGCTCGCGCCGGCGTCGGAGGACGACGCGCCGGTGGCGGCGGGCGCGGCCACAAGTCCCGCAGAGTCGGCTGACCGCGGCTCCTGCTGGCCGCAAGAACTCTTGTGCGCTTCCTCTCCTCCTTCATTCCTTCTTCTCCCCCCCCATCCTCCCCTTCCTCCTTCTCCTCATTTTGCTCGTTCTCTTCAGCAGGGGCGGCAGAGCATATCTTGACGTGAAGTATGAAGCGAAAGTACTAACAGCAGTGACAGAACTATATCAGAGACGGAGGGCACTGCTGAAGCGGAGAGGGGAGAGAGAGAGAGAGAGAGAGAGAGAGAGAGAGGAGAGAGAGAGAGAGAGAGAGAGAGAGAGAGAGAGAGAGAGAGAGAAAGAGAGAGAGAGAGAGAGAGAGAGAGAGAGAGAGAGAGAGAGAGAGAGAGAGAGAGAGAGAGAGAGAGAGAGAGAGAGAGAGAGGAGGCGCAAAGGATTAAACATAGTGCTGAGTATCCTCCCTGAATCCTCCCTCCTTCCGCCTTCTCACCACACTTCCGCCCATTCACCCATTTCGTTCCCTCCTCACCTGCACTGGGCAAACAACCCGCGGAGCTGTCCTCTTGCCAGGCGGCACGGGCAACGGCGGCATCATCATGTTCTGCGAGCGCCTTGCGAAGGGGCGGCAGGGGGAAGAAGAGAGGCAAACGACGGCTCGATCCACGCCTCGACGATTCGACGATTCGACGACGCGACTCGACGACTCGACGACGGCACGACGACGCCGACGCGACTTGACGAAGACCCGACGACGATACGACAACGACGATTCGACGATCGACGACCCGTACTCTACGACACGACGACGCGACGACTCGTACTCGACTACTCGACGCTCCGACCACGACGACCGCCTGGCAGCTGCCCCGACAGCTCTGTCGTCAGGCGCCGGCGCCACGGGGCGCGATGCCTGGGCTGGGAGGATGGACGATGGACAATGGAGGAAACGCGAGATAAGAAAGGGGCTCGGGAAGACGAAAGTTGCGGAGAAGAGAGTTAGGAAGCTTCCATCCTTGCCATCCGTTCTTACGATTCCGAGGTCCTCCAAACTAGGGTCGATCCTCCCCCTAGGCGCCTTCCTCCAAGGTTCCGTCCCCCCCTTTAAGTTTCTCCCCCTAGATTCCTCTTCCTCCAGTCCGACCCCCTAGGTCCCTCCCCCTCGTTATCATCGCCCCCCCCCAGGTTCCTCCTCCTCCTCCTCCACCTTCTCCTTCTCCATCTCCTGGCCCTCTACATCACTACATTACCCTGCCCCGCGCCTGCTCCGCGCGCTGCTCCACTCCCGCGGTCTGCATCGCGGCAAGCCCACAACCCGTCTGGCGGTCGAAGGCGACCGATGGGTAGGATGGGATGGGGGTATTCGAGGTTGGGGGCAGTTTGGAGGACGGGCCGGTGGAGCGTTGGAGGGAGGCTGGAGGGCTGGAGGGGGCATTGGAGGAAGTGTTGGAGGGAAGTTGGAGGGAAGTTGGAGGGGGGGAATGACACATTGGTGGGCATCGACCGCCACTTCAGGCGACGGTGCCACGGCCTCCTACAGAGGCCGAAAAGCCAAAATGGCTGCCGATGGCTGCGTCCTTTGCCGTCCCAGCCCCTGCCATTCCTGGGTCCAGCCATCTACCTGTCCCACGTTCCCATCCTTGTCCTCCTCCGTATCCTCCTCCTTCTCCTCCCCCTCATCCTCCTCATTCTCATCCTCCCCTTCCCTTGCTTTGCGCATATGAGTGTTAGGCTCGAGGTGCAGTTGACCATTTACAGTCGGGGCTCAGCGCGGCCATGGCCGCGGTTTTTGATTACTCTAAATGGCAATGGGTTGCGCTTGAAGCAGTTGGCCCGCGCGAAGGGTTTCGCAATTACGTGATCCCGTTGTTCCCGCCGCAGCCGCTGCCCTCGCCGCCCTCGACTTTCACGCGGCCATCAGACCCGTCCGAGAGCGACGCGGAGATGCCACAAGCTGAAGACCATGAAGATAATAATTAAGGCGCACTGCCACTGTCCGACGTGGGAAGAGGTTGAAGGGCGAGAAGGCAAACAAGGAGAAAAGTGTTGACCTAAGTTAGGAGTCTACCATTGCCCTCCAGCTCCTGAGTATGTCTTCCTTACGTGACCTTCTCTGCCAGACTGTTCTGCCTCTCTTGTACTTCCCTATCCGTGTTCTCAAGAACGCCGCTCACACCGACGACCTCGTCGTCGTCGACGCCGTCGTCGTCGTCAACGTCGTCGTTGGCGTCGTCGTCGTTGCCGTCAGACGTCGTCGTCGACGAAGCCAGCCCCCGCCCCCCGAGGCGCGCATCTTCGAGAACTGAGCGGCATTGGGGGCGAGTGAAGGAGAGGTAACAGGAGAACAGGAGAAGACGAACAAAAGAGAGCGAGGCGAGAAGAGCGAGCGGCGAGCAGACGGAAGGACAAAGGAGTGGAGAGAGGATGGCACGCGCGCGCGGGCAAGGCGGGGGGAGGCCTAAGCCCGCGCATGGGCGGTGCCGGCGGGGGGGGCGCCCGCGGGATCCGAGCCCGCGCGGCAAGCGGCGAATCGTCCCTCTTTTTTTCTTCTTGCTTCTCCACCTCCTCCTCCTCCTCCTCCTCGTCCTCCTCCACCTCCTCCTCCTCCTCCTCCTCCTCCTCCTCGTCCTCCTCCTCCTCCTCCTCCTCCTCCTCTTCGTCCCCCTTATCCTCCCCCTCCTTCCTGCCTCTACTTCTCCTCCTCCTCCTCATCCTCCTCCTCCTCATCATCCTCTTCGTTTCCCTCCCTTCCTACCTCTCCTTCTCCTCTCGTCTTCGTTATCATTATCCTCTTCCTGCCTCTCCTCTCCCTCCTCCGCCTCCCCCTCCTTCGCCTCCTCCTCCGTCGCCCCCTCCTCCTTCCACTTCTCCTCCTTCTCCGTCTCATAAGCGTCCTCCTCGTCGTCGTCTTTCTCCTCAGCATCCTCACTCTTACTATCAGCCTCCTCCTCCTCAGCTTCCCAATGCTGTTGCTCATTCTCCTCATTGCCCCCCTCTCTTGGCACTGTCTTGTCGCTTTCCTGTCTGAATGCGTGTCTGATCCCCGGTCGCCCAGATGTCTACGCCGCTCGCACCTGAGGCCAACTCTTCATCCCCCCCCCCTCCTCGAGTAAATTTCTGGACGCGTATGGTGATGCAAGTGTACGGTCGCATACGTAAACGATGCAAGGGCAAATTTTACAACACGCAATAACACACAACAGTTATTTACAATATTACACAGGTCCGTGGGATGTTTCGGCGCCACTGCTTGCCCGTGTGAAACTAAATGTGAGACAAGGTGTACACTGGCAGCGGTTTCGAGTCCCTCCATCCCACCCTCCCACCCTCCACCAGACCACATTAACAATACTCATAGCAATCACGCTGCTACGCAAAGTCCAAACACAATCCCGATAAACAGCGAATATCTGAGAATAATGCCTTTGATATGTGATGACGGCTTGATTGGCGACTGTGTTGTTTTCGATGGGTAGCTTGCTTTTTAAATCGCATTTGTTCTCTCAACTGTCGTTCCTCACGTTCTCCCTCATTTGTTCAGCTTAACACCCTGCCACCCCAACAATCGCCAAATCAAACACAAGGGCGAAACATTACAACCCCAACGAACAAGAACAATAGATGCAAAAATCTGCGAGCACCAAACACTGCTACAAAAATGAGACAACCGTGACCCACATTACAGAAAACAATGAACCATACTTATAAATCCGTTAGGCCCTGGCGAGCTGCCCTTCAGCTTTAACGTCTCACCCTCTGTTATTAATTCGCACTCTGCGGCGTTGCAACGCAGTGCAATGCAAGAACACCATTTATTAACTATGGTTCGTCCTGTCTGGCGGACTTCGGATTTCCTTGCCCTAAAACGGCGAGGATTTGCAATCAGCGGGGCGCTGCTAAAGCAAGAACGCCCAATTTGCAGCAACAAAAACATATGTTACTGAATCTGGCGGGCCTGGAAATAAAAATCATATGAAGCTGTGATATGCAAAACATATTAAAACTAGCTGTCTGTGGTGGTTGTTGGAAGGACTTTTGATCATGCCCAGGAGCCCAGCATGACCTCCCCACCTCTTGGACTCAAAATATGCACAGGTGCTCGGCCCCGCTCGACGGGCAAAACTGTGCTTCGCCCATGGGTCCTTGAGCTGGATGTCTATCTTGGGGCCGTAGAACGCCCCGTCCCCCTTCTTCAGGCTCCACGGCTTGCCCGTCTCCTCCAGGGCCTGTCGCAGTTGCTCCTCCGCGCGCTCCCACATCTCCAGGGCGCCCAGCGCCTTCTTGGGCCTGGTGCTCAGGGCGAGCGTGAACTCGAAGCCGAAGAGCTCGTAGATGTCGAAGACGAAGTCGAGGGCCGCGGCGACCTCGCTCTTGATCTGGCCCTCCGTGCAGAAGATGTGGGCGTCGTCCTGCTGGAACCGGCGCACCCGCGTCAGGCCCGAGAGAGTGCCGCTGAGCTCGTTCCGGTGCAGCACGCCGAAGGAGGCCAGGCGGATGGGCAGCTCGCGGTAGGAGCGGGGCCGGCTGCCGAACATGATGCAGTGGCCAGGGCAGTTCATCGGCTTCAGGAACCACTCCTGCCCCTCGACCTCAGAAGAACAAAGAATTGCATACATATACAGTAGGGGCTCGACCACAAGAAACCTTCCACAAGAAACCCAACCCTGAGACCCAGGGGCGTCCACTGATTGCTGGTGCGGGCACGTCACACTTTCCATAGCAAAACCATCGAAACCCAAGAAACCCAGAGCACCCTGAAGGCAAGCAGAGTGTGTCTTGGCAGGGGTCTCCACTGTAGACGTTCAGAAGACCGCGCCACTGTAACCCTACCAGGTCCTGAATCTGTGGCAGGGGGAACTGGGAGCCGAGGGCTGAACAACGACAACCGAATAAACGACAACGCTGGGAGGTTCACGCCAAGCTCCAAACGCCTATGCGCACTCACCGGTCGGAAGACGGGGGTTGAAACACGAAGTAGAGAGGCGTTGAAAGTAGACTGGGCCTCCGCCGACCCCCCGAAGAGGAAGGAGAAGGAAAAACGACTCGATCCTGAAAGTGGGAAAGCGCCTGAAGTCTATTGGAACCTGGGCGCCCAACCACACAGACTTTCAACAAGCAGTGGGTGCGCCGTGTCTTGGTCCTCGAGACCTTGAAGCCGTACATGTCGTCTCGATAATTCTGGTAGTGTCCAGATCGTTTGAAGAGGTCGGCCGAGTATATGTTCGGCGTGATGACCTCCTCGAAGCCGCGCGAGCGGTACTCGACCCGCATCAGCTCCTGGAGGCGGTTGTAGAGGCGCGCCCCGTAGCTCGTCCAGAAGCACGAGCCTGGGGAGGTCACGGCGTCGAAGAAGAAGAGCTCCTCTGGGGACGTGCTCGGAAGGCAACTCCCAGGAGGTCTTCATGGGAACGATCAGGTATCATCACGCTCGATGGCAGGTGATATCAAATTGACGCTGAACAGGGAACGAAGGAGCTTGTCTGGCTACGGAGAGCCTCAGCCACGAACAGGTTCCCCGACCCAACTCTAAGGGACGGCTGGGAAACCAGAGCCTATCCCGAGACCAAAAGAAGCCAAAGTCCAACGTCGTTATTACAAGGCGAGACAGAACTGGACTGAAGTCAAATAAGCCCAGGATGAAGCCGGGTTGAGGCGGGATTGAGACAGATAAAGCAGCACGGAAAAAGACTGGAACGAGATTCGGCCACGGATGTACCAGCGCCGTTGCTGAATTTAGCCCAAGACTTGCAGCCGAGCTCGGGCACGCGCGAAGCCGGGTCAGCCAGGGCCACGTTGCGAAACCCGGCCAGAGCTCCAGAGCCTGGGTCGGCGGAGGGTGGGAAGAGGGTGCTGGCTCCGCGCGGCTCCCAAGCCCAGGTGAGCCAGGGAGGACCTCCTCCTCCTCCTCCTCCTCCTCCTCCTCCTCCTCCTCCTCCTCCTCCTCCTCCTCCTCCAAGGGGGCTGGCCGACCCGCGTCCACGAGGAACCCCGTTCCCTGCGCCCCGACTCCTGCTTCTTCCCGATCAGCCGGTGGTCGCGCTCCTTGGCCTCCTCCAGGCGCCGCATGTGCTGCTTGAGCTGCTTGTCGCTGGGGAAGGACACGCCGTAGACCCGCTGCAGGCTGTCCTTCTCGGCGGAGGCGCAGTAGTAGGAGGACGACGTCTTCGTCACCTGGAAGGCCTCGGTGCGGCCAGCGGGCGAGACGGCACGCGGGGCCCCCATCGCGCTCCTTCACGCGGGCACGCGCTGGCACGGACTGCGGACCCGTGGATCTGGCACGTGGGCGCGGGGCCCCCGGGAGCCACGCAGCCAAGCACCGCCCATCGGGACCCGCCGCCGACCCACTCGCCTCCATCAGCGACTCCGCTGCCTCGACTCACCCTGCTTTCCCTGCCACACTCTCCCTCGTCCGCACCCCCGGCCCCTCCTGACGCCCCGTCCTCCTCCTCCTCCTCCCCCTCCTCCTCCTCCTCCTCCTCCTCCTCCTCCTCCTCCTCCTCCTCCTCCTCCTCCATCCTCGAGCATAGAGGCTACATATTGTTAGCGTTCGTGGCCCTTCCTGGACCTGCGGATGCCTCCAGTGACACCCTTCCTGCACCCTTCCCCCATCCTGTTTCTCTCTCCTCACCACCGTTCCGACCGCCTCTGGTTGAGGCAGATCCTTCCAAGCCTTCGAACCTCTCCCCGCTTCCTCCTCCTCCTCCTCCTCCTCCTCCTCCTCCCCCTCCTCCTCCTCCTCCTCCCTCTTCCCTTCCGCATCCTCCCTCCACCCCACCCGTCTAACCCTCCCTCCAAGTTCTCCTCCTACTCCTCCTCGGCAAAACCCTTCCCGTACGCATCCTCTTTTAGGGCAGCAAGAAACTACACGAACACCAAGTTTCGAAGGTCCAGAGCCGATCCAAGAAGCACGTGCGGACCTCCGGAAGTGCATGCTATGCATTTGTTTGCTCGTCTTGTCGGGTCTTTCCTCCTCACCCTTAGTGGGCCCCGGAAGCGACAGGGCTTTATTGTTTTTTCGAAAACAGTCTCTGGAACCTGGAAACGAGGGAGAGGCAAAAACACACCCAAGACAAAAAACGGCGCCGGAAACGAGAAACAAACTCCTTCGGGATACCGCGCGGCCTTAATGCGGCCCGTGGACGGGACGTGGGGCCCGCGGCACAGGTCGATGAGCGGGCCGCACCGGTACGCCGTCGTCAGCGTGTCGTCTGTGATCTTTCGCCTGATCAAGTCCACCTTTCGAAGGGGGGCCCTCCCCCATCTCCTCCACCTCCACCTCTCCTCCCCCATCATCCTTCTCCGTGGTCGTTATGGCTCGAGCCCGGGGGCGGGAAAGATCAAGGTAAAGGGAAGAGGAGGGGAAGCGAGGAGGGCGAGTAAGATTGGACCGGGGAGGAGGACGTGGAGGGGATCCCGTTGCTCCTCCCTGGCTCCACTGGCTTCCCCACATGAGAAATGTCGCGCAAACACGGCACAGCCCGAAGTGAGGCTGAAGGGATGCAACTCTCTGCTGTTGAGGCTCCTCCTCTTTCCTTCGAAATCCTCAGGAAGTCCTCCGGAGGCCTGCCTCCGGAGACCCCCCAAGAGAGGCACTTGACGCGGACATGTCCCGACGGTGCGTTTGTCTTCTCTGCGACCGCTGGGGAGCGAGCGAGGCCGAGGGGAAGCAAGACTGAGCGTGAGCGAGTCCGAGCACGACGCTGCCCTGCTGCTCTCGCCTGCTCTCCCCTGCTCTCCGCTGCTCTCCGCTTCTCCCTGCTGCCCTCTACTGCTCTCCTCCTCCTCCTCCTCCTCCTCCTCCTCCTCCTCCTCTTCCTCCTCCTCCTCTTCCTCCTCCTCCTCCT
>CAUYUJ010016590.1:44582-59582 GCA_963575745.1 Prorocentrum cordatum | reverse complement strand
TCCCACGAGAGCCCCAAGAGGCAACATTCACGGATTTTCCATACGTGTTTGAAAGATTGAGGCGTTCTTGCCTCTTCCGCTTCCCGACGCGCCAAGACGGCGCAAGAGGCCCCCAATATCGCCCCGAGACGGCCCAAGAGGCCCCCAAGAGAATCCCCGAACGGCCGAAGAGGGCGCCTCCAAGACGGCCCAAGAGGCCCCCAGACGGCTCCAGGAGAGTGCCCAGACGAGAGCCCTGGGCGGCTCAAAACGGCCTCAGGAGAGCCACAGGCTGTCCCAAGAAAGCCTCTGGCCTCCTCCTCTTCCTCCTCCTTCTCCTCCTGCCCCCCCCTCTGCTCCCACTCCTCCTGCTTTCCTCTGCCTTCTTCTCCTCCTCTTGCTTCTTCTCCACATCCTTCTCCCCCCTCCTCCTCTCTCATCCACCTCCTCCACTCTTCCCCCACCCCTCGTTTTCATCTTCGTCGCTCTCGGGGTCGGGGGCAACGGCCGTAAGGCCTTCGATATATATACATATATATGTATATATGTATATATATATGTGTATATATATACACATATATATATAGAGAGAGAGAGAAAGACATGCTCACCCGCCCCCGTCGAACAAATTGGCATCATGCCCGAGGGGTCCAAGCAACGTACGGGCCTGCGAAGCATCTCTGGTCGGTTTCCCGTTGGAAGGTCCCGATGCAATACCTGCTACATCGCGACGACCATGATGATCTGAAAAGAGACGCGTCAGCCCCCCAAACAAACGAAACGGCTGAATATGGGTGATTGCGAATGGCTCGAAAACTTCGGGACCTCTGCCAGGATGGGTTCCGGCCAGAATCTCGAGGCGAATCCAGCCGTGGCGACGAGAGCCTCCCAGAAGTCAAGGATAGCGGTAGCAGCACATTCTCCTCTCTGGAGCGCCCCCCTGCCGTTGCCCATGACCTGGACGCCCGAGATGGGAACGGAAACAGTGGGCACAAAGCCCAACAGCAGACGTTGTCCAATACCGACAGCGCCCGCTGTCGGGGAGGCGGCCTTCTGTCCCAGATCGACAAGGCCCGCGGCGACGCAGACAGTAAGTCCTGTTCAAAATGAACAGGAACTGCTGCCGGTGTTTGTACCCATTCTTTTCTGTGCCCATTTCGATCGCCCCGAGCTCCTCCTGCTCCTCCTCCTCCTCCTCCTCCTCCTCCTGCTCCTCCTCCTCCTCCTCCTCCTCCTCCTCTTCCTCCTCGGTCTTTGTACCGTCTTTCCGTGCCCATTTCGATCGCCCCGAACTGCTCCTCCCCCGCATGAGGCCTTGAACGGGTTCCCGGCGAACAGCTCCAGCGCCTCCGCCTTGGTGAGGACCAGCCGCTCGAAGGGCGCGTCCTCCTGGCGGACGGTCTGCATCCTCTGGGAGGGGGGGGGACCTCGATGCCGACCTCTCACTACTAACGCCTCCCACCTCCTTCATACTCGTCCTTCGTACCTCCTCCTCCTCCTCCTCCTCCTCCTCGCCCTCCTCCTCCTTCTCCTCCGGCTGCTCCAACTCCTGCTCCTTGTCCCTCCGCACTTCCCTCCCGCCTCTTCCTCCTGCTCCTCCTGCAAAGTCTCCCGCTCTTCCTCTTCGCCCCCTCATCCACCTCCTCATTCCATCAGCATCGCCATCACCATGACCATCACCACCACCACCACCACCACCACCACCAGTATCGTCATCATCATCATCATCATCATCATCATCATCATCATCAGCAGCAGCAGCATCAGCAGCAGCAGCAGCAGCAGCAGTATCAGCATCATCATCATCATAATCAGCATCAACATCAACATCAGCATCAGCAGCATCATCATCAGCAGCATCAGCATGAGCATCCTCATCATCATCCTCCTCATCATCATCATCATAATCGTCAGCATCCTCATCACCATCATCATCACCATCATCACCACCACCACAGACACCATCATCATCATCCTCCTCATCATCATCATCATAATCACGATCAGCATCAGCAGCAGCCTCATCATCGTCATCAGCATCATCAGCATCATCACCAGTATTATCATAATCATCATCAGCATCATTTGTTTCAGCACCATCATCAACAGCATCAGCATCAACACCATCAGCGTCATCAGCAGCAGCATCATCAGCTCCATCAACCTCATCATCAACAGCATCATCATCGTGATCAGAGTCATCTTCATTATCATCAACATCGTTATCATTATCATCATCAGCATCAGCATCGTCATCATCACCACCACCATCATCATCACAGTATCATCACCCGCATCATCCACATCATCGACATCATCAGCATCGTCATCACAGCATATCGTCAATGGCATCATCAGCAGCAGCATCAGCACCATGATGGATATTACCATCATCACCAGCACCACCATCATCATCATCATCATCAGCATCATCGCCATCATCATCAGAATCGCCATCATCATCAGCATCAGCATCATCATCATCCAGCAGCAGCATTATCATCGTAACCATCATCACAGCATAATCATCATCAGTGTCATCAGCATCATCATCAGCATCATCATCAATTGCATCACCAGCAGCATCGTCATCACAACCGAAATCCTCATCAGCAGCAGCAGCAGCAGTGGCATCACGATCAGCACAAGCACCATCAGAATCATCGTCAGCATCATCGGCATCATCATCCAAACCAACATCAGCAACATCATCAACAATCACAATCACCATCACCATCACCATCATCACCACCATCAGCATCATCATGGTGTTGGTGGTGGTGATGATGGTGTTGACCATGAGGATAATGATCAGGAACACGACAATGGTGCTGGCGATGCTGGTGCTGATGCTGATGCTGCTGCAGAGGATGGTGCTGAAATGCTGATGATGATGGTGAGCGTGATGGTAGTGAGAGGATGATTCAGAGGATTGTATGATGATAATGAGTGTGATGCCGATGGTAATCATGATTAGTATGATGCTGCTGTTGCTGACTATGATGATGATGCATGGTTTGTAATGGTCGTGACCACGATTGTGCATGCGGAGGAAGGGGATTCAGATGGTGATTATGATTACGATGATGACGGTGGACGTGGTGATACGTATCATGATGATTTTGGTGACGGCCATGGTAACGTTGTCGACCATGGTGATGTTGCTATTGTTGTTCATCATGATGGCTATGATGTTGTATATGTTGGCGACACTGATGTTGATGCTTATGCCGCTGATGATGACGATGGTGATGCTGGCGATAGCGGTGGTGATGGTGATGCTGATGACGATGACGACGACGATGGTAAGGATGACGATGAAGTGTCCGATAACGATGATGGCCGATGCTGATGCTGACGCTGCTGCTGCTGCTGCTGCTGATGACGAAGGCGATGGTAAAGTCGACGACGATGACGACGACGATGATGAGGGTGGTGGTGGAGATTGATGATGGTGATGAGGATCATGATGATGATGATGATGGTGGTGGTGGTGGTAGTGGCGATGATATGGTTAATGATGCTAATGATGCTGATGATGATGAGTATGATGACGATGATGACGATGACGATGACGATGATGATGAATATGATGATGACCATTCTGCTGCTACTGCTGCTGATGATGAGTCGGAGATATGGAGGAGCCAGAGGATGAGGAGCGGGATGTGGCGGGATGAGGAGGGGGGAGGTGCGGTGTATGAGGAGGATGCAAGGGATGAGGTTGTCGTGGGATACCATCACGGCCTCCCTGACCGTAGACAGACCGGCCTTCAAGCCTTCCTGTCTCCCCCTGCCTTCTCTCAGGTAGAGGGGGAATGAGAGGAGGGTGCGAGGAATTCAAGAAGAGGAGGCAGAGGGGGATCTGATGATGATGATGATGATGATGATGATGATGATGATGAGTTGATGCTTGCAACACTGATGACAGTGATGTTGATGATTGTGGTGATGCTGATGATAAGCGAATACGATGATGGCGATGATGACGATGACGCTGACGCTGACGCTGGCACTGACGGTGATGATGATGATGCGGACGCTCATCATAATCATCAACGTCATCATCATCATCATCATCATCATCATCATCATCATCATCATCATCATCATGCTCATCATCACCACCATCGTCGTCATCGTCGTCATCGTCGTCATCATAACCAATGTTAATCATCATTAGCAACAGGAACAACAACAACATCAACACCATCGTCATCATCATCGCCACCACCACCGGCACCGTCAGCATCCTGGTCATTATCTTCATCCTTATCATCGCCATCCCCCCTTACCAATCCTCCTCCCCCTCCGCCGCACACTGCGCCTCCTCCTCGTCCTCCTTCTCCTCCGCCTTCTCCTCCGCCTCCGCCTCCGCCCCCGCCTCCTTCTCCTCCTCCTCCTCCTCGTCCTCTTCTTCCTCCTCCTCCTCCTCCTCCTCCTCCTCCTCCTCCTCTCGTGCCCCCTGGGTCCTCTTCTCGATCCTCTCGTAGTCGGCCTCCGAAAGCCGCTCGTCCCCCAGAAAGACGTCGTAATAGTATCCCCCGTCCACGTCTGGCCCGCAGGTCAGGTGGCCGCCGAACTCGCGCTGGTAGAGGAGGGGGGAGCAGAGGGGGAGGGAGGGTCAAGGGTGGGAAGAAAGGGGAGGAGGGAGGAGAAGGAGGAAGGGTGGTGGGGGCGTGGGGAATTAAAAAGGAGCACGGTGGGAGAGGGGATGAGGGAGGAGGGTAAGGAGGGAGGGGAGGGAGGGAAGGGGGGGAAGGAAGGGGAGAGGGGAGAGGCGAGAGGGGAGAGGGGTGGGTGAGGCAAGCTACTTCATCCATCCCTCCCTCCCATCCCTGCCCATGGCGCTAATTCTTCTATTTCCCCGGACGCGTGTCATAGCCAACTGCAACTCTCACAGAAAGACCACATCGTGCTTTGCGCAAATGGAAAAAGGGGATCTGCGTGTTGGAGAAGTTGGCGGGTGAGCAGGAGAATGAGCGGGAGGAAAGGAACGAGGACGTACAGCAGCATCAGGAACTGAAGCAGAAGGATCAGGAGAAACAGGAAGACCAGGGGAAGACGAAGGAGGGGAAATGAGGGGGGATAACGATATAGGAAAGACTCGGAAAGTCGCCCGCGCTGGGGCGAGACAAGCAGCAGCAGCAGCAGCAGGAACTGGAGTGAAGGTGCGGGAGGAACAGGAGGACCAGGGGGGAGGCGGAGGAGGGAAAACGAGGGGGGCGACCACAATCCAGCAACACTCGGATCTAGAAAAGTGGCCCGCGCTGGGGCAGGCCATTCTGAACAACGAGCAAAAGCAGCGATCCGAAAGTGAGGCCCACCATGGAGCGTGAGCACCATTTGAAACACCGAAAACCATCGGATTACAAGAAAACGTGATATCAATGTTTGAATCCTGTGTGAAAGAAAAACAGCACTCGGAGAGGACCCGCTATCTTCCGGACGGAATCAGGGGAGGAGGGAGAGTAGTACTCATACTGTTGAGTTGTGGAGGATGGAGGCGGGGAGGAGGGAGCGGGGGAAGGAGTGGAAGAAGAGAGGAAGGGGGGGAGAGGGAGAGAGGGAGGGAGGGAAAGGAGAAGGAAGGAGGGGAAGGAGGGGAAGGAGGGAGTGGATGGGGGGAGAGAAAGAAGGGCGGTGTGGGGCCAGGATGCGGAGGAAGAGAGGGAGACGAGGACGAGGGGGAGGGGTTGGAAGGGGGGGAGGTGGAGGTAAGTGGAGGTGGAGGAACACGAGGAGGACCAGCAGAAGCAGCGGCAGTAGGAGACAGGCGCAGGAGCATGAAACGGGGAGCAGGGGGGGCAGGAGGATGTGACGAGGAGGCTGCAACTCCTAGAACTCCTTGTTTCAGTAGG
The DNA here is from genome assembly GCA_963575745.1 of Prorocentrum cordatum. Lineage (NCBI taxonomy): Eukaryota > Dinophyceae > Prorocentrales > Prorocentraceae > Prorocentrum > Prorocentrum cordatum. Next base: position 53,742 of record CAUYUJ010016590.1, on the reverse strand, counting down.
CTAACGATTCGCAATAACGCCAAGTACTGGGGACGCAGGGGGGGCCCGGCTCGGGGTGGGGGGGAGGGAGAACACATCGATCTGGAATCAGCGCTACATCGCCAATAGATTGGCTATGGGCCCCCGATTGAGGATCCACACGTTCCTGGCGGCGGCGTGGGTGGGCTATCGGGCCTCTGTCGGCGATCAATGGGCGATTGGGGGTCGATACATCCACCTCTAGGCCGATCCCCAACTAATTTTGACCCTGACCCGCTCCCTCCCTGATGGTGACGTCACGCTTGGTCGGCGCCAGCACCGTTTGGGAATGCCTACGGGTAGCTGATTCCCAGAGGGTGCTGGCACAAATGTCACCACCCCTTTAGGACGTGTGGCTTAGGGCGATTCTTCTTCCATATTCCCTCTTCCCACTCAGGGAGGGGTACATCACTGTCCCCTATTGGTATACACCCCCTCCCCAGGCGACAGGCAGCAAACCAGGAACCATGCCGACCCAAAGATCGCACACAACCACCACTGTGCAAAAAAAACAAAGATCCTCTTACTCCAAATTCGGAGCATGTGCAACCAACCCGATGCACCCCCCCACACCATCCCTGTCAAAAAAAAACAACTCGAAGTACACGGTGGTGCAAAGTCTTGAGTCATGTTCGTGAGGCCCGCGAGCACGTTGTATTGGTTTTGACAGGGACGGCGGGGGTGCCAGCATATTGCCTGCTGTGCGCAGGGCCACCATCTCTGTCGAGGGGCCATACACAATGCACCTCGCGTCAAAAACTGGATCATGCGCGGCCACCCCGCGATCACTGTCAAGTAGATTTTGACAGGGACGGCGGTGGTGGTGGCGTATGGCCTGCTGCGCGCAGGCCCACCAGGCAACATGATGGGCAGTGGTTTTCGACAAGGATGGTGGGGGCCAACATGTTCCCCGATGTGTGCTGCACGTGCGCAGGCGCACCTGACACACCCCTGCACGTGCCCCGAACGTGGTGCATCTGGCGCGGCTGCTGGAGTATGCGGCACACCTGGCGCACGCAGAGCACGTGGCGCATCTGGCGCACCAGGCGTGCCTGGCACGCTCGGGCCCCAGGGGTGCCTGGCGCGCGTGGCGCGCCTGGCACGCGTAGCGCGCCTCGCCCCAGCGTCGCGCACATGGGGTTGGTGTTGGTTCCCAGTAGCTGCCCATCAAAAGACGACCGCTGAACATGCTGAGGCTCGGGTGTGACTGTTGTGTTGAGAGGGCAGGTGGGAGTGAACTTGACGGCTTGCTACCTAGGAGGGGGTCTGGACCCCTCCCCCTACCCCCATACCTCTCGGTCTGGAGGGGGCCGTCTGGCGCCCTTCTGGGACTGAAAAGGGGAGAACCCGAAACACTTACCAAAACCCTAGGGAAATCAATGTTGTTGGCCTCCTGAGGCCCTCTCGGGGGCCCTATTAACAACCTCTGGAGCCGTCTCGAGACTCTCTTGGACCGTCTGGAGGCCATTTGAAACACTCTTGGGGCCGTCTTTGGGCCCTCTGAAGCCGTTTTGGGGCCCTCTTGGGCCGTCTTGGGGCCCTCTGACCGGTTCACCCGAAAAAATACAAATAAACAGGCCATGGGAGCCGCCCGGGAGCCGCTTCACTCAAAAAAAAATAAAACGAGGAAGAGGGGCAACTAACCTGCTTGGCACGGTGACGGAAAGCGCTTTGACTTTCAAAGCGCGAGATGTCGCTGGCTTGCCCGTTCTTTCTCTCTGTCTTCCCGTGGTGAGGCTCTTTTGGGGCATCTTGGAGGCATATTGAGCGCCCTCTAGGGCTATCTAGAAGCCGCAGGAGGCCTCTTCAGGGGGAACTAGGGCGTGTTGGTTTCTTGGGAAGGCACTACAGCGCGATAAAACACGAATGACGATTATGATAATGCTGTTGATGATGATGATGACGACGACATACTGTCTCTTGGGAGCATGGGCCTATCCCAGGCCCTCCTTGGGCGTCTTGTGGCTCTCTTAGGCCATCTTGGGGCCCTTTTGGGCCGTCCTCAGGCCCTCTTGGGAGCCTCTCGGACCCGCTTGAAGCATCTTGGAGCCCTCTTGGGGCCGTCTGGGGGCCCTCGTGGGCCGTCTCGGGCCCCCCTTGGGTCGTCTGGGGGCCCTCTTGGACCGTTTCGGCCCCTTTGAGGGGCCACTGGGGCCGTCTTGGGACGATCGTTGGGGCCTCTTGGGCCCGTCTGGTGGCCCTCTTGGACCGTTGTGGGCCCCTTTGGGCGCACCTGGGGCTGTCTTGGGACGATCTTTGGGGCCTCTTGGGCCGTCGGGGCACTTTTGGGACTGAAGAGGGGAGAACCCGAAAAACATATACAAAAACCATAGGGATATGAATGTTGTTGGCCTCCTGAGGCCCTCTCGGGGGCCCTCTTGAGGGACTCTGGAATCCTCTCGAGGCTCTCTCGGACCATCTGGAGGCAATCGGAACCATCCGGGTACCCTCTTGGACCGTTTTCGGCCCCTTTGGGGGGCCTCGGGGGCCGTCTTGGGACGATCGTTGGGGCCTCTTGGGTCGTCTTGGGCCCGTCTGCCCCTTCGGGGTGCTTCTGAGGCCGTCTTGGGACGATCTCTGGGGCCCCTTGGGCCGTCTGGGGCCCTTCTGGGACTGAAAAGGGGAGAACCCGAAACACTTACCAAAACCCTAGGGAAATCAATGTTGTTGGCCTCCTGAGGCCCTCTCGGGGGCCCTCTGGAACCTCTGGAGCAGTCTCGAGACTCTCTTGGACCGTCTGGAAGCCGTCTGAAGCTCTCTCGGGGCCGTCGTGGGGCCCTCTGAAGCCGTTTTGGGGCCCTATTGGGCCGTCTTGGGGCCCTCTGACCGGTTCACCCGAAAAAATACAAAGAAACAGGCCATGGGAGCCGCCCGGGAGCCGCTTCACTCGAAAAAATACGAAGGAAGCAGGCCGTCGGGATGCCACTCCCCTCGAACTCCCCCTAGTTAATTCCTTCCGACTAACGGAGCGCACGCTACGCGCGCTTTCCATCACCCGGGTGATCGCCAGACCCTGAGGAAACCAGACTCCTGACGTTTCCAAGCGTTTTCAGACGCTCCTGGAGGTGTTCCTCCCTCGGGATGCGTCCCAGTGCCTTCGCCTCGACGACCGCGCTTTGGGGGCGGCCGAAACGTCCCGAACGGCGGCTGTAGACCCGAGCTCTGCTTCGGTCGGGCATGTCCTCCTACAGGCGGATTTGGGAAGAAAAAATAATCAATAAGACTCAACCATAGCCAAAAACTACCAGAAAACCGTCCACTCACTTTTTGGCACTATTTCTAGAGATTCCTCTTGTAGAGGGCCACGCCCGACTTAAAGCTATGGCGCAGCTGGCGCACCCGAGAGGAGGTGGCGTCCTCCAGCGCGGAGCCCATCACGTGCGACGAGGAGTGCCAGAACACGGACTGGCCGCGGGGGTCGTCGAACTTCACGAGCTCCAGGCGGCAGTCGCCCTCGAGGGGCCGGCTGAGGTCCCAGAGCTGAGCGCTGACGGCCTCCTCCTCGTCGTCAGAGTCGTCCACGTCCTGGTCAACGTCGGCGAAGGCGACCGCAAGACTTGGATCGCTGTACTCCACGAGGGCCACGACTGAGTCGGCAGCCAGGCGCTTGGAGATGCTCTCTGCAATCTCCATCGGCGTGGTGGCCCAGCTCAAGCCTTCTCTGACCGAGCCGTCGGGGAGTTCAATCTTGATGGGCTCCTTCGGTCTGGCATCTGATTCAGCCCGCTTCTTTTCAGCAAGTCGTTCCCATACCTTCGGCAGGGTGGATAATAGGAATGACAACACGATGTGAAGTCCGAGTAGCATGGAGTAGGATGTAGCATGGAGCAGAAGAGGCGAGGACGGGAAGACGCGGAATATTGACAACGGGGAAGAACGACAGGGAGAGAGGATGATGAAGGAGGAAGAGGAAGAGGACTGGCAAACTCCAATTCGCTAATATGGGCTCCCGCTCGAGCCCTGGCGACAGTTCCACTTGCCACTCTGGTTGCAATTCAGGTCGCAGATATGTCTAAAAATTCCAGGGATTGTGAGAGGCCCCCAAGCCTTTCCAGCCTGGCCTAGCGCTGCTGGGGGCTGGGCCCCAAAGGGGATGCCGGAAGGGAGGGCACACGTGAGCATAGGCTTGAAGCTCTCGGCGACTCGCGGGCCTGCTGGTGGCCCCCCCGGCCTGGAAAGACCGGAGGGCCTGGCCGCCGGGGACCTCACTCGGAAGCGGCTGGCCGCTGAGGCACTCGCGTGCACAGAGGAGCGAATCCGAAGCGGGAGCCCTCCCCTCCCGCTCTGCCCCCCCCCCGATGCTGCTCTCACCACTCATGTTCCCAATCCCCTCCTGCCCTCTTCTCCCTACAATAACCGGATCCCACCTGCCCAGTAGGCGTAGGCAATTCAGGGGGTTGTTCTTCCAACCCCCTTGTTCCCATTTTGCGGAAGACTGTCCCCCCCCTACCCTGTCCCCCCAGATCTGGACGCAAGGGACAGCGGCCCATAGCAGCATCAAACCCGATGTAATCAAGGAATGGATCCTATGGGATGTCATTTGGAAAGGGCGAATGACAAAATATAAGATACAGAAGCAGGAGAGAGAGCGGAAGAGGAGCGCAATGCCGGGCAGGGGGAACGGGGGGAGGGGCGGTCGGCTGGCCAACAAAAAAAAAAGAGAGGGGGGGGGGGGCACGGGGGCCAAAGGGGGGGGCACGCAGAGGCACGGTCGGCCAGGGGGGGGGGGGGGCACGGACGGTCGGTCGGAATTGGCAGGAGGAGGGCACGGGGCGAAGGGGGGGGCACGGAGAGGCCACAAGCGGGCAGGGGTGGGGGCACGGCCCGTCGGTCGGAAGGAGCAGAAGGGGGGGGGGCCGGAAGGGGGGCCACGGTCGGGCAGGGGGCGGGGCACCGTCGGTCACCGACACGTCCTGAGACCTACCACACCGAAGCAGGTCACCGACACGTCGCAGCACACATCCCAGCACACCCAGGGGGCCGCGGCCAGCACATAGCATAGCACATCAAAGCACGCCCATACATCCCAGCACACCCAGCACACATTCCAGCACATTCCCAGCACGTATCCCAGCACACGGAGGCAGCACACATCTCAGCACACCGAAGGAAGACACCGACACAGGCCCGTGCCGCAAAGCCGGAATGACTCGCCTCGAGCCGTCTCGTCTTCTCGGCCAAGGGGGGGGGTCGGCGAGGACTCCCGGAGGCCGGGAACAGCGAAAAACCTCCGCCATGACGTTTTCAAGTAGCCTCCTAGATGGGGACGGAGAACCGCGCCGCATCGCCGATACATCGGCGATGCATCGGCGATGCATCGGCGATGCACTGGCGATGCATCGTGGACGTGGGCGATGCATCGTGGACGTGCCCCCGTCCCTCCGTCCGTCGGCCCGGTCTGCCCTTTCCGGTCGTCCCCCCTCCCTCTCCCCCTCTCGCTCCTCGGCTCCTCGCTCTCCGGCCCGTTCCTGTACCTTTCTTGGCCCGCTTTTCTTTGTCGGCCCGCCCTGTGGTCCGAATAAGAGTTGCGGCGGCCCGCACTGCCACGCTGACGGACCCCCCCCTCCCTCTGGCTTTTGGCCGGGGCGGCGGGGCAGGACAGGCGACGAGTTTTCAATGCTTGGCCATCCTGATATTGGGACTCGGTGCCCCGCCGATGTCTTCTGGGCGTGGTCCACGCCAACGCTATAGCCCGCTTCCGCCGCCTGTCTTCTCGCAGGGCCAGGCTGATACAAACGCTGGAGCTGATGATTGGCTCTCGCCCCGATGACTGCTATGTCGCTGCACGCCGTCGGCCTTGCGCGAATCCCAGCGTTGTAGCTGATGATTGGCTTCCGCTCTGCTTTCTCGCAACGATTGCGTACAATGTCACTGCCCGCCTTCTCGCATGAGCCGTTCCCATCGTTGTTGTTGATATGTGCTTTCGCACCGCTGTGTCGCAACGACCGTGTGCACCAGCGTCATAGCTGATGATTGCCTCTCGCATCGAACCATGGGCGACACCGACGTGAAGCACATCGGGCTCCGCATCGGCGATGCAGCGGCGGTGCCTCGGCGATGCGGCGAGAGCCTCCGACCCCCACCTGCTCGGACACCGTCAATCAAGGAGGCCTGGAGAAAAACCTCCGCCGTCATGTTTTCAGTGCGTTGGACGTCTGGGCGCAGGAGGAGGAGGAGGAGGAGGAGGAGGAGGAGGAGGAGGAGGAGGAGGAGGAGGGGGAGAAGGAGGAGGAGGAGGAGGAGGAGGAGGAGGAGGAGGAGGAGGAGGAGGAGGAGGAGGAGCCTTCAGCCGGTCGCCCAGGTACGGGGGGTCGGGCGCGGGAACGAACGGCCCCTGGAAACGGCCGTCGGGCCCCAGGCTGCTCTCGACCGCCACGGCGGAGCCCGCCTCCTGCCGGGGCAGCGGGGGCTCCGGGCAGCGTGGAGGGGAGGAGGCAGCCTCCTCGAGACCCTGGGGGGGAGGGGCGACAGGAGGGAGGGGAAGGGAGGGGGGAGGGGGGAGGGGGGGGAGGGGAGAGGGGCGGCAGGAGGGAGGGAGGGAGGAGGGGAAGGATAGGCGCGCTCGCGCCACATCGGGCATCCTGCCCTTCCCACCCATCCCCTCCTGTTCTCTCTGAATTCCAGGGGTCCCAGGGAACCTCGATCCCCAAGGCGCAGTGGCAGGATTTGACCCGTCCTTCGCTGGAAACTCTGGAAAGGGGGAGGGCGGGAGGAGGGAGGTCAGGAGGAGAGGGGGGGGCAGGAAGAACAGGGGGAGGAGGGGGAGGGAGGAGGGGAGATACAGTGGAGGCCCGTCCACAAGAAACTTTCCACAAGAAGCCCAACCCTTAGACCGCGGGACGCCCATTTATTTTGGTTTGAGAACGTCGGGCTTTCCAAAACAATGCAGTGGAAACTGAAAAACCCAGGGCACCCTGGAGGCAGCCAGGGTGCGGCTTGGCATGGGTCCCCACTATAGGGGAGGCCAGCAGACAACTGAGCGACGAAACACAGAACGGGCTTCACGCGAGAGGCATGACGACCTGACGACGCGGTCTACGCGGGCCACCAGCGCGGCACACGGCGTGGAGAGAAGGGGGCGTTCAGGCGCGGCTTTTCGCGGGCAGCTTACGTTCGAATGGCCACAAAGCCTACCCTGCTTTCTTTTGGTCGCTCAGCTTGAGGAGGAGGAGGAGGAGGAGGAGGGATAGACGGCACAGGGGGCGAAAGCGCGACGCAGAGAAGAAATACAGCTGGCGCTGGAAAGATACCGTGCAGCACCGATCCCCAACAGAAAACACGCGATCCCGCTGCTGCGATCCCCTCACGAAGGCCTCCTCTGTGCACGCCGTCCCCCTGCATGGGTTTCTTCGGCACGCGCAATCCCGCCAAGGGTGGGGACAGCGTGCAACAAGCGGGCCAGCGGCGCCGCCTCGCACGCGATCGTTCCAACACCAACCGCAGGAGGCGGAGGGGAAAGGAGGAGGAGGAGGAGGAGGGGGAGGAGGAGGAAGAGGAAGAAGAAGAAGAGAAGGAGGAGGACCAGGACGAGGAGAAGGGCGAGGAGGAGGAGGAGCAGGAGGAGGAAGAGGAGGAGGAGGACGAGGGCAGGGAGAAGGACGAGGAGGAGGAGAACCAGGAGGAGAAGGAGCAGCAGGAGGAGCTAAACTAAGAGGAGGAAGAGGAGGAGGAGGAGGAGGAGGAGGAGAACCAGGAGGAGGAGGAGGAGGAGCAGGAGGAGCTAAAGTAAGTGCAGGAAGAGGAGGAGGAGGAAAAGGAGGAAGAGGAGGAGGAGGAGGAAGAGGTGGGGGGAAGAGGGAGGGAGAGAGGGGAGGTCGTGAAGAACAGAAACACGCCCTCGTAGTACCGATCACAGGGTGCCGGACCGCGCCTCGGAGCCCGACAACACACACACACACACACACCCATAGACCCTCACAGAACGCCAATCCAGGAATCATGGGGGTCGTGAAGTAGAGATGCTAGTTGTCAGTTCGTGACATTTCCTGGATGTTTTTCCCAAGAACGATCCGAAGCGATCAATCCGGATTGAGGTGGGCCATTAAGGAAAATCCCACCAGCCCTTTGGGCGTGAGTGGTTTAGCGAGCTCTCTCTGTTCTCACCCCCCCTTCTTCCCCTTCGGGGAGGGGTTTACCCCTCCCCCTACCCCCTCCCCCTGGGCCTGGAGAGGGCGTTCCGCGGGTCGTTGGAGGGGTTTTTTTCGACTCCTGGGAGGGCTAAAATTCGACACCCCTCACGAGGATTCTGGCCCCGACGGGGGGGGGGAGAAAAGTGCTCGCCCCATCTGTGATCGATCGCCCGACAGATGGCCCCAAGATTCCTCCCAGACCCCTCCCAAAGAGCCCCAAGAGGCCCCAAGAGGCCTCCAAGAGGCCCCCAAGATGCCCCCAAGAGGCCCCCAAGAGGCCCCAAGAGGCTCCCCCGAGGCACCCAAGACGCTCCTGGAAGCCCCTGGAGCCGCCAAGGGGGCCCCAAGACGCCCCAAACGGCCTCCAAGAGGCTCCCAAGAGGCCCGAAGAGGCTCCCCCAAGGCACCCAAGACGCTCCTAGAAGCCCCTGGGGCCGCCAAGAGGCCCCCAAGACGCCCCAAAAGGCCTCGAAGAGGCTCCCAAAAGACATCTACTACTACTACTACTACTACTACTACTACTACTACTACTACTACTACTACTACTACTACTACTACTACTACTACTACTACTACTACTACTACTACTACTACTACTACTACTACTACTACTACTACTACTACTACTACTACTACTACTACTACTACTACTACTACTACTACTACTACTACTACTACTACTACTACTACTACTACTACTACTACTACTACTACTACTACTACTACTACTACTACTACTACTACTACTACTACTACTACTACTACTACTACTACTACTACTACTGACTACTACTACCTACTACTGCCTACTACTACTACTACTATTACTACTACTACTACTACTACTACTACTACCACTACTACTACTACTACTACTACTACTACTACTACTACTACTACTACTACTACTACTACTACTACTACTACTACTACTACTACTACTACTACTACTACTACTACTACTACTACTACTACTACTACTACTCTACGACTACTACTACTACTACTACTAC
>CAUYUJ010016590.1:0-44482 GCA_963575745.1 Prorocentrum cordatum | reverse complement strand
GACGACGACGACGACGACGACGACGACGACGACGACGACGACGACTACTACTACTACTACTACTACTGCTACTACTGCTACTACTACTACTACTACTACCACTACTACCACTACTAATCCCACCAGCCCTTTGGGCGTGAGTGGTTTAGCGAGCTCTCTCTGTTCTCACCCCCCCTTCTTCCCCTTCGGGGAAGGGTTTACCCTTCCCCCTACCCCCTCCCCCTGGACCTGGAGAGGGGGTTTCGCGGGTGGTCAGAGGGTCCTTTTTCTATCCCTGGGAGGGAACGCTAAAATTCGACACACCTCACGAGGATCGTGGCCCCGACGGGGGTACTGACAAAAATGCTCGCCCCATCTGCGATCGATCGCCCCAAAGATGGCCCCAACAGGCCCCCAAGACGCTCCAAGAGGCGCCCAAGAGGGCCCCCGGACGCTCCCAAGAGGCCCGAAAGAGAGCCCAAGAGGCCCCTCTACGATCTCCAAGAGGCCTCCAAACTGCCTTGGATACGACTACTTGTACTACTACTACTACTACTACTACTACTACTACTACTACTACTACTACTACTACTACTACTACTACTACTACTACTACTACTACTACTACTACTACTACTACTACTACTACTACTACTACTACTACTACTACTACTACTACTACTACTACTACTACTACTACTACGACTACTACTACTACTACTACTACTACTACTACTACTACTACTACTACTACTACTACTACTACTACTACTACTACTACTACTACTACTACTACTACTACTACTACTACTACTACTACTAAACACATACAGACTACTACTACTACTACTACTACTACTACTACTACTACTACTACTACTACTACTACTACTACTACTACTACTACTACTACTACTACTACTACTACTACTACTACTACTACTACTACTACTACTACTACTACTACTACTACTACTACTACTACTACTACTACTACTACTACTACTACTACTACTCCTACTACGAGGGGCCCGAACGACTTGCACCAGGACGAGGTGCCCGAACGCCTCACGCCACGAGGAGCCCGAACGACTCACACCAGGACGAGGGGCCCGAACGACTCACACCACGAAGAGCCCGAACGACTCACACCAGAAGGAGGGGCCCGAACGACTCACACCAGGACGAGGCGCCCGAACGACTCACACCACGAGGAGCCCGAACGACTCACACCACGACGAGGGCCCCGAACGACTCACACCACGAGGAGCCCGAACGAGTCACACCAGGAGGAGGGGCCCGAACGACTCACACGAGGACGAGGGGCCCGAACAACTCACACCACGAAAAGCCCGAACGACTCACACCAGGACGACGAGCCCGAACGACTCACATCACGAAGAGCCCGGACGACTCACACCAGGAAAAAGGGCCCGAACGACTCACACCAGGACAAGCAACCCCAAACGACTCAAACCACGAGGAGCGTTTTTTTTCCCTCCTCCGCCGCCTCGTCTTTCTCCCGCTCCCACCACGGGGAGGATGTACAAGGAGGCGGGAGGAAGGAGGAACAGGGGAGATATGCGGGGGCAGGCGGAAACACGCCTGAAAAACACGACTGTCGGCATGCTTCGCAAGAGTTGCTGTTTTGAGATGGGCTGGTGGGGATACGCGAAGCGTAAAGAATTTGTCCAAGCTTGCCCAAGGTTGAACACAACTAAACCACAAGAGGCGGAATGCTTAAACTAGATGAGGCTGGGCATGTTGCCTGCCACGGATATGCCAGCGCCGATGCTGAGTTTCACCTCCCAGGAATTGCATCCTAGCTCCCTGTTGCGTTGAACTGTTTTGTCCGCACGCTGGGGTGTCCCAGAGGACCTTGATCCCCAAGACGCAAGGGCAGGACTCGACCTATCTTGCGCTGTGCAATCGGGAGATGGGGCGTTGGACATTGCAGGCGGAAGAAGAAGCGAATGAGGAGCAGCAGGAGGTCGAATAGAAGGAAAAGCTGAGGAATTCAGGAGAGTTCGGCGACGACGACGCCACAAAGACCCCGAGGCCCCCCGCGACCTCACGCGGCAGAGCCCCCCCCCCTGTTTGAACAGCGACATGAAACACATACCGTTCTTAGCCGGGGGGTTACACTGTCCGAGAAGTCCTTCACTACCACCCCCGTCAATAGCCTTAGTACGACGGCCGCATCTCGTGCGCCAACAGAGAATGATTTCCCCGAAGTGCTGCATCGCGCCAGCGGAGCGAACAGTTCCAGCACCTACGCGGACGGTTTCGCCTCTCGTCTTTTTAGGGGAGGCGTCGCTACATTGCTTCTGCCAGCGTGGGATTACAACTACTCCAGCGCGCCCACTGATCTGCCCGATACATTTGCTACACTGCCATCTACATCGGGGGCAGGAGAGGAGGTGAGGGCCACGAGCGAGGGCACGCTCAACTCACTTTTGGCCTGCTTACCCTGCTTATGCGTTTCCTTTTTGTGAAACCATGGCCTGGTGGTCTGTCTCGCGGGCGCCATTCGTCAACGCGGTGATTCGTCGGCAGACCAAGACCAATGCTAATACAGCGCGCACCGAGTTGTAGCACTGCATTTGCCGGTCGTGGATGTCGCGCGCCACCGCCGCGCATGTTGCCAGCCTGTCAGCCAACGCATTGCCCAGCCAGGCCTCGCCGCGAACGCGGCGACGCATCGCCCCCTCATCCGCGCGGCGGCTCGCGACGCGGAGCGCCCTGATCACTCGCGCGAAGCAGACGCATGCCGCATTCCTGATGCCCACGTTCCATATATATATATATATGTTGCCCAGGCTGCGCGCGATGATCTCTCTGCCACCCCCGGACAGCAACGCCTGGAACAGCACGCAATTTGAGCGCCCCCACGGCGGAACGAACCGCGCGCAAGATAGCCCACAACTCCGCTCGACGGTTTGCCTGGCGCCGCTCGAGCAAGTCCATTTTGAGCCGCTCAAATATTCCGAGCATTATGATGCGACAGCAACGCCCATCCCCAACCACAGCTTCGATATGTGCGGTCGCTGGACTGGCTGCCTCCACTTCCGTCTGTTGAAATAAATGCAGGGCCGCGCGTCGCGCAGATCTTGTCGACATTCTCAAGCTCGCCCACGCCGACCGGGCCGCCTTCCGCTCTTCCGCGGCGCAGTCGGGGGACGTTGCCCACGCTTTCGGGCGCAGACCACGGAGCCAGAAGCAAAGAGCAGACTGGGCCCCAGTCAGCAGCACGGCTCGATAGCGCATCCGAGGCAAAGTAATCAGCGCACTCTGGCCAACGAGGACGCCTGCCACACGCGCGATGGCAATCGCCGGCGCCCACGCAACGCGGGCACGCGCCACCCGCCTCGTCTCCGGCCCATGCTCTTCGTCTTGCGGGAGACCGCAACGCCGCGCACGCGGCCGCTTGTAGCGCCGCAGCTTCACGGCAGTCGCCTGGCAGTCGGAATTGGAATATTCACCCCTGGGCCGGCCGCGTCGATGCCCTTCTCCACGGCGAGGCCCTGCCAATGGTGCGAAACCATGTCCCGCGGCGCGGCCCGCGCGGAAGGCGTCGGTGGGGTCCTTGGCGCGGTTGGTGTCGCCTTCTCCCATTTGCCACTCGCAGCCGCCGGGGCCGACTCATGGGGCCAGAGATAGCGGGCCCCGCCTGGCCCCCCCCCCCAGCGCTAGCATGGCCCCTAATCATTGCACGCCCTTACTTCCAGCGGCCCTGAGGAGCCTCTATGGCGAGCCTGTCGCACTCCGAGCACGACGCGATCCGTCGCGAAGGTCAGGCACACGAAACTACGCATCGGACAACGTTGCCGGCCCCCCTTTCAGGATGCCGACCGCGGGGCCCGCTAGCTCGACGCCGAGGCGCGTTTGCAGGCAGCCCCCAGAACAGCGCCCCCCAATAGCCACGGCAACTGATCTGCGAAGCATCGCCGCAGCACGCGGAAATTCGCCGCAGGCCCTCACGCCGCAGAGGGGGGGGGCGGCGGCGCCTTGAACTGCAAGTGCACGACGGAGGCGCCGACGTTGCCTGCGAAGCATGGCCCTGCCCACCTGCACCCTCGCGGTTGCCGCCTCTACTCGCGTCGCGCGCGCGTCGCGCGCGAGCCGCTGCCCCCGTGAGATCGAAGCCCAGGTCGCTTTCAGGGTGGCAAACGTGATAACAACTCCGCGGGCCCCGGGCCCGCCTGCAACATCACGCGCGAGGTTCCCGCCGGCAGCGACGATGGCCGACGCATCTGCCACGTCGAGCCCCTGCTCTGCAAAGCCCTCGCCGTGCTCGGCTGCGGCGCGGACGATGGTTTGTTCGACTGCGCCGACGCTGCCCGTCGCGTTGAGATCCACGTCGCCTGACCCGGCGCACGGCGGCACCGGCGGCGCCCGGTAGCGCGCGCGGCAAAGGACGCGGCGCACGGTCGCCCAGGCCAGGTCGCTCGCGCGCCGAGAGCCCGCGACCATGGAGCGGCCCACGTATACTGCGCATGGTAGTCCGCAGCAGCCCGCCGGCAAAGAAATCGCGCCAATGCGCAAAGTCGAATCTCAAACGCGAGGAGCCGAGGCGGGAACCGCAAGTGTCGGGCAACGGATATGCCAAGCAACGAGCCGAGAGCGTCGCAGAATCTGCAAGTGCACGCTAGCGCCCCAGCGCGGACGATGTCCACGGCGCGCGAGATCTCGTCGCCCAGGATGCGAATAGCTGCTTCTCGGGAACATCTGCGAGCAGCTAGAGCAGCATTCGCGATGAAATCCCGCAGCTCTCACCAGCTCTGCCGCAGCGCATCTTGCCATAGCCCCCCAAACTCGGCATGTTTGCGGTTCAAGTCCAAGGACTGGATCGCCCCCGGCCTTAGGCTACAACGTGATGATGGTGCTCTAGAGTTGCCATGACCATCACACTTGGTCATCGCAATCTCTACATCCTGAGCGGCACCTCCATGACGCACCGTCGAACTCGAGCAAGCATGGCCACGTAATCCTCCTGTTTCAAAGCGGGGTGGCTCCAGAGCTCCATGAAGTCCGTCGCCGTAGCGTCGTTGATGGTACGAGGGCAGCAGGGATTGCCTCGCACATGTAGGCAGTCATCTTCGCGTCGGGGCTTAGGCTTTGTCATGCGATGTAAGACTCAGACCTTTGCCTGGGATGGGTCAGATAGCCTATCCACGAATGCCTGTAAATTGTGATTCATATCGAAGCGCCGGGCCTTCTGGGTCTCGGTCTCAGCTTGCTTCAGCATGCACTGCAGCAGGTCCACGTCGAGCTCTTCAACCTTCATGAAGCACTCGGTCCATCAATTATTGCGAAGAGTCGCCGCGTCGGAAACCTCAACACCTGCTGCGGGCACCCCTTCGTGCGCGAGAAGCTGCGCTTCAGCTTACAATTGAAGCTCTTGGCGATGGCCGATGCTCATTATTCCGAGTGTGGTATGCTCTGGGAACGGTAGTTGTTCTTCCCCACCAGTGTGCTGTTTTGCGTTTCGCGTGCGCGCGGCGAACTCGTGGTACAGCCCTCTGCGTAGACCAGTGTACCGGTAGAGCACGTCCTTGATAACAATGTCGGCCGGTTGGCGTCGTCCATCTGCGCAGTAAATGTCTTCTGAAAGAACATACCATATCGCTGCCCAAGAAAGAGGGCCGCCTCGGGATTGGACTGGTGCGCGGCATGTACTCGGGAGCCCCCCCACACCCCACACACACACACACACACACACACACAATCCTCTGGTGGAAGAATATTATCAAAGGGCGGTTTTGTCGAACAGGCCGCTTTCGGAATCGTCAAAGCCGCTGGTCTAGCATGTCCATGGGGTTGAGGTCGTCGGCACCCATGTCGTGGCCGAAATTGTGCGGGTGGTTCACGGTGGGCGGCGAATCAGCTGCCCCAGGATGCTCCCATCTGTAACTCGTCTCGCCATCACTGTCATGGACACCTGGCTTCGCGATACCCTCAATCATGGCGCGATGTTTACTCACTGTCCGCTGTTTTTTCATACGTTGTCGTTTGCTGCTCGGGCCTGGTTTGCTCTTCCTCGACGCTGGCGGGTGCGAGAAGTGAGATGGTAGCTGAAAGCGACGCACAGAAATCCTTTTTTCCCAACCATCCTGTGGTGTCGGGTCCTCGTTTTGAAGAGACGGTGCCCCGCGTTTCCTTCCTCCTCCTCTCCTCCTCCGCCTCCTCTCCTCTCCTCCTCTCCTCCCCTCCTCTCCTCCTCTCCTCTTCACCCACCCAGTACACCGTTTCGTGGCTCCATAGGGAGCTCCACCGAAGGCCCCAGTGCCCGCGCCCGCATGCGTCACCCACACCCATTTCGGCACACCCCTCACACGTTTCGTGGCTCCATAGGGAGCTCCACCGAAGGCCCCAGTGCCCGCGCCCGCATGCGTCACCCACACCCATTTCGGCACACCCCTCACACGTTTCGTGGCTCCATAGGGAGCTCCACCGAAGGCCCCAGTGCCCGCGCCCGCATGCGTCACCCACACCCATTTCGGCACACCCCTCACACGTTTCGTGGCTCCATAGGGAGCTCCACCGAAGGCCCCAGTGCCCGCGCCCGCATGCGTCACCCACACCCATTTCGGCACACCCCTCACACGTTTCGTGGCTCCATAGGGAGCTCCACCGAAGGCCCCAGTGCCCGCGCCGCATGCGTCACCCACACCCATTTCGGCACACCCCTCACACGTTTCGTGGCTCCATAGGGAGCTCCACCGAAGGCCCCAGTGCCCGCGCCCGCATGCGTCACCCACACCCATTTCGGCACACCCCTCACACGTTTCGTGGCTCCATAGGGAGCTCCACCGAAGGCCCCAGTGCCCGCGCCCGCATGCGTCACCCACACCCATTTCGGCACACCCCTCACACGTTCGTGGCTCCATAGGGAGCTCCACCGAAGGCCCCAGTGCCCGCGCCCGCATGCGTCACCCACACCCATTTCGGCACACCCCTCACACGTTCGTGGCTCCATAGGGAGCTCCACCGAAGGCCCCAGTGCCCGCGCCCGCATGCGTCACCCACACCCATTTCGGCACACCCCTCACACGTTTCGTGGCTCCATAGGGAGCTCCACCGAAGGCCCCAGTGCCCGCGCCCGCATGCGTCACCCACACCCATTTCGGCACACCCCTCACACGTTCGTGGCCCCATAGGGAGCTCCGCCGAAGGCCCCAGTGCCCGCGCCCGCATGCGTCACCACACCCATTTCGGCACACCCCTCACACGCTTCGTGGCTCCATAGGGAGCTCCACCGAAGGCCCCAGTGCCCGCGCCCGCATGCGTCACCCACACCCATTTCGGCAGGACACGTTTCGTGGCTCCATAGGGAGCTCCACCGAAGGCCCCAGTGCCCGCGCCCGCATGCGTCACCCACACCCATTTCGGCACACCCCTCACACGTTTCGTGGCTCCATAGGGAGCTCCACCGAAGGCCCCAGTGGCGGCGCTCACATGCGCATGCGTCCCGCACACCCATTTCGGCACATCCCTGACAGGTTTCGTGGCCCCATCATCCACCGGAGGCCCCAGTGGCGGCGCTCACATGCGTCACCCACACCCACCCAATTCGGCACACCCCTCACACGTTTCGTGGCCCCATAGGGAGCTCCACCGAAGGCCCCAGCGGCCGCGCTCACATGCGTCCCCGCCACCCATCCCGGCACGCCCCTCACAACAACAGGTTTCGTGGCCCCATGGGGAGCTCCACCGAAGGCCCCAGTGCTGCCGCCCGCATGCGTCACCACCCGCACCCAATTCGGCACACCCCTCACACGTTTCGTGGCCCCATAGAGAGCTGCACCGAAGGCCCCAGTGGCGGCGCTCACATGCGTCCCCGCCACACATCCCAGTACACCCCTCACGCGCTTCGTGGCCCCATAGGGAGCTCCACCGAAGGCCCCAGTAGCGGCGCTTACATGCGTCTCCGCCACCCATCCCGGCCCCCCCCCCCTCCCGCAGCAGCATCATGTTTCGGGGACCCATAGGGAGCTCCACTGGAGGCCCCAGTGGCGGCCCGCACATGCGTTTCCGCCACCCATGTCGGCACGCCCCGCGCGTGTTTCATGTCCCCATAGGGAGCTTCGCCGAATGCCCCAGTGGCACCCATCTTGGCACACCCCTCACACGTTCCGTAATCCTATGGGGGATTCCATTGAAGATGAAACCCGCAGCTGCGGTACTGACAACTGCATATGGTTGGGTTCTTCGCCAGGCTAATTTTTTAAATCGCCCTCGCACGCGCAGTACGCATCCGACGCGTGTGTACCCTGGTATTGCAACACTCTCGATGCCCAAGAAATAGCGTTCAGCCTCCGTGCTGATGAGGGCGTAGTTGATTAGCGTCGCAATCGTCGGGTTTTTCTTCTCGTTCTTTGCGCGGCATGTGTATCCCTCTGGGATGGTGGCGATATGTCCTCCCACTGCTGCGGGCAAGACTGAAGAACAGAGCTTGTCTGGACATATACTCGAATCGCCCATCACGATCCACGGTGCCGTGCTGCAGCTCAAGGTGGGCGAAGGAGGCGGCGACGATTTTGCGCGCCTTCTGGCGTTTCTCCCGAACCCTGCGGTGCCAGGCTGGCTCTGGGGAGCGCCGGCGGCGCGTCGCCGCAAGCGCGGTACCAGCCGATGGCGGCTGACGGATGAGGTTCGGGCCTCCTCTTCCTGCGTGGCGTCCAGATCCTCCTCGTGCATGGCGGAGGAAGGGGCCTGAACTGGGCGTGGCGTTTTGCCTGCGAGCCGGAAGATCAGGGGAACGGAGGGAACGGCAACGACGAAATAATCAGATCCAGAAGTGTTGCCCGCGCTGGGGCGAGAACGCTATTTCGAACAACGTGATCACCGATCTGGAAATATGGCCAACGTCGCAGCGGATATCCATTGTTTCATGGCCGAATGCGTTCCGATCAAAAATAGGATCGAGACCGCGAGGGCGCGGATATGGAAAAACGACAAAGCGAGATCGCTACTCTCAGAACTCTCCCAGGGCGCGTTCTGACCAGGATTTCGAGGCGAACCCAGCCGTGGCGACGAGGATGGGTAGCGGTATCGACATCATTTCCTGCTCTGAGCGAGGGCGTGGATATGAGAGGAAGAATACACGGCATAAGCAGGAATGCTCGAAGGTCCACGCGGAATTCTTGGATCGGCGATGGACCCCCCTCCCTGGCGCGCGAGGCGGGGGGCTGTGCCGGACGCGCCATCAGGGGGCTCCGACGCCGATCAAAAAAAAACCGCGCGGAGCTCTGAGGGCCCATGCTGGTGACTCTGTGTTCCTCGAGGATCTGGACAGAGCTCGCCGCTCGAGATTGCGTTCGACTATTTCTAGTAACGGTCATTACCTGTTTGATAGTTTCCAGGGTAAGTTCTTTAATGGTTTCCAGGTTCCCAGGCGCCCGTTTTACAAGACACAAAAGCTGAAAACTAAGGAACGCCCAGGGCGATTCCAAGACACACTAAGACTACTGCTAGTACTAATGCTACGACGAGGACTACTCCGATTAGTTTCGTTTGGGGGGGGGCGCGGGTACCGGCAACGTTTGGGCGGGGTGTGGCACGTCGGGGCGGGGGTGCGCTGCCATCGCCGCAGGACGCGCGCGAGCGCCAGCGTGCGGGGGGGGGGGTCTGGGTCTCCCCCACCACCACCCGCGGTCGTTCCCGTTGCCCGGGAGAGGGGGCGGTTGGCCCGTGCATATCACGACCGCCACGCGCCGGAGGACCAAGAAACAATCTCGAGGTGCCCTGGTGCTAAGTCCGGCGTGTCCCTCTACAGGAGGAATACTGAAAAACAGAAAAACCATGGCATGGGACGATGTTTCAACTATTGCGACTCTTGTGAATTTTTCACCCAGAATCCCCCTGTAGGAGGACACGCCCGACCTAACCCTGGGAAGGAACCGAACTCTATATATACCGACGCTTTCTCCGGCCCCGCACGGGGACTCGCACAGGCAAGCGGATCCTGGTGTACACGGAATCCTGGTGTATACATGTTCCGTTGCCTTCCACGGGAAAGCGGATAAAAAAGCATACACCACACCACCCCGACGTCGCCCCCCGACCCCTCAAAATCCCCCGGGATTGCAAGACAGCCCGCCACTGGCAACGTAGATGCTCCAATTTCCGCCCTGCGGGTCCTCCACCGCCACCGCGCTGCAGCGGCTCCTCTTCTGGCCGCCGCCGCCGCCGCCCGCGGACGGCCGCCGCCCCCGGCCCGCCGCCCCGGCCTCTGGCGGCGGGGCGGGTCGCATCGGCACGCGCACCGCGTCGCGCCGCGGCCGCTCGGAGGCCAGATCGAACCGGCCCCGTCGCACGCAGGGAGGCACAGCAGAGGCCCAACCACGAGCCGCACCAAATCGTGGGAAGACTGGAATCGCGTCGGGCCGGGCCTGCTGCCTGACCGCATCGATCGGATCGCAGTGGACCCTGCTGGGGCGGCTTCTGCTGAGGGGGGGGGCGAACATCGACCTGGAATCGGCGACACATCGCCCACACATCGGCGCCAGGCCCTCGACGGTGGATCCCAGCGTCCCTGGGAGGGGGGGGGCCAAGCGGGCCGCCATCGGCGATCCCTGGGCGATTGGGGATCGATGTATCACCCACTGAGACGACCCCCCCGCCCCAGAGCTGCCCCTGGATCTTCGGTTCCCCCCCCCCCTGGCCACGGCGCCCACGGCGCCGCCGAGGGTGAAGACGGACGTCAGCGGGGAGCGGTGCGCCCTCTTGGCCTCCGCGGCGGGGCGAGGGGTGCCACGGGCGGCGCGGCCTCTCAAAGCAAGGCTGCGGGTGCCCCTCGCCCTACTTGACCCTCCTCCTCCTCGTCCTCACCAACCGCATCCTCCCTTCTCCCTCCTCTGCCGCCTTCCGCTGCCTCCTCCCTCCATCCCCAGCCCCGCCTACTGCCTCCCCCGTCCCCTATATCCTCCCCCTCCTCTTCCCCTTCCTGCCAACTGTTCCTGATCCCCCTCTCACTCCTCGCCCATCCACATTCCCGCCCCCACCACCGCCCATCCAACTTCCCGCCCCCCTCCTCCTCCTCCTCCTCCTCATCCTCCTCCTCCTCCTCCTCCTCCTCCTCCTCATCCTCAGCAGCAGCAGCAACAGCAGCAGCATCATGGTCATCGTCATCGTCATCATCATCATCATCATCATCATCATCATCATCATCATCATCATCATCATCATCATCATCATCATCATCATCAGCATCATCATCATCATCATCATCATCATCATCATATCATCATCATCAGCATCATCATCATCATCATAATCATCATCATCATCTCATCATCATCATCCATCATCATCAGCAGCAGCAGCAGCAGCATCATCATCATCATCATCATCACCATCATCATCATCATCAGCATCATCATCATCATCATCGTCATCATCATAATCATCATCAGCAGCATCATCATTATCATCATCATCATCATCATCATCAGCATCATCATCATCATCGTCATCATCATCATCAGCATCAGCATCAGCATCATCATCATCATCATCATCATCATCATCATCATCATCATCATCATCATCATCATACTCTTCTTCCCCCTCGTCCGCCCCCCCTCTCTCCCCAAGACATGCATCGCCTGGATGTTTTTCAATACGGGGCTCCTAGCAGTCCCGACCCTTTCCCCCGGGCCAGTTCTTCACCCCGAGCCGTCTTCTGACGGCCCCGAGGCCCAGCGAGGGCCCCCCGAGGCCGAAAGCGGCCACAGAGCGCCCGTCGTGATTTGGTTCGCGACGCGGACATGTCTGGGCAGCCTCCCGCACAGCCCCGCGGCTGCTTGGTGAGTGGGCCGGCCGGCTTGCGGCGCGTCTTGTAGCTACGCTCTCGCTCGCCGCGTGCGCTCTTCGCTCGCGGTCGCGACCAAAAAAAGGACCTGCCTGGGCAACGCCCCTTCCCCTCACCCCCAAAAGTACCCCCCTGGGCGGCCTCCAAGAAGCTGTCGAGGGCGCCCGGACGCTGCCGGGCGGCGCCAGCCGCCTCTCGGCCTCCCAGAGGGGGGGGGGAGAGCAGCCCGGCGCCTCCTGCTGCCGCTGCCAATGCCGCCTTGCCTCCTCCTCCTTCTCTTCCCCCTTCTCATCCTCCTCCGCCTCCTCCCTCCTCATCCTCATCCTCCTCCTCCTCCTCCTCCTCCGCCTCCGCCTCCTCCTCCTCCTCCTCCGCCTCCGCCTCCGCCTCCTCCGCCTCCTCCTCCTCCTCCTCCTCCTCCTCCTCCTCCTCCTCCTCCTCCTCCTCCTCCTCCTCCTCCTCCGCCTCCGCCTCCTCCTCCTGGAATCAACGATTCGTCGCCGAGAGATCGGCGATGGGCCCCCGATGTTTGGGAAACCCAACATTCCTGGGCAGGTTGGGTCGCCGAGGCCCCGATAGGCGAGGAACTAGGGATAGAGGGTCGATGCTCCCCACCCCCTTGGCGGCGCGCAGGGGGGGATAGGAAGGGGGGGATAATGCCTCTTAGAAGCACCCTTGCTTCTCAGAAGGCGCGCGCCTTCTAAGAAGCCGCCTCCTTCTAAGAAGCCTTCTCCCCTCCCCCTCCCCCTCCTGCGCGCCGCCAACGCCCCCTGAGCTAGCAGTGTCACTTCCCCGTCGTTGCTCCTGATCTTCCGCTTCCTGGCCTTCGGGTCAGAACCCCGGCCCCGGCGGCCGTTCGGGACGACTCCGGCACCCCGGGACCTGGAGGGGAGGAAGACGGGGAGCATGACCAAGACGGAACGCGGAAACGCGTCGATCTTGGTCAGCGTCGATCTTGGTCAGCGTCAACTCGTGGCTCATCCTCACGAGCCGGCGACGGCCGACATGGACCATGACCAAGATCGGCACAGACAAGACCCCGCGAAATCTTGGTCATGGCCCCTGGAAGCCGCCTGGGCCTGGGGAGTACTCGAAACCTCCATGAGACCTCTGACACTGCCCCGGCCCCGCCTTCCTCCGCCAGCGATGGCGACGGCGGCCACGGTGGCAGCGAGGACGATGGCGGCGGCGGTGGCCACGACCCCTGACATCCTGCGAAACAGAAGGGATGCTGAAAGAAGGAACGCTCGACAAGGAACGGAGTCCCCTTTTCCGCGCCAACAGCGCGCGGGTGCAGAAGGATGGTAAAAGGACCAACCGCGGAAGGAGCTAAGGAACTGCGAGCCCCGTCTGAACCCGAAGCGGTCCTCATGTCAACGGCTTTGCCTGTACCCTCCGCCATCACTGGTTCATTCCAGGGTCCAAGAAGTCCCGACCCCTTCCGCAGGGGTAGCGTTGCGTCGCGGATCCGTGTGCGATGGCCCGGGGCCACGATGAACAGGCACCGAAGGCCGAAGTGGAGGCAAACGACCGCACCGAAACCACATGCCATACCGCCAGACTCTGGGGACGGCCACGAAGGGCGGCCAGGACAGCGACGGCGCCGACCGCGGCGACGACGACGCCGACGACTGCGAGGATAGGCGACGATATCTGAACCCTACCCCCGCCAACGATGGATGCTCCTGAATCGATGAGAGGCGGGGGTAGGTTCGGGTTTCGCCACGTGCGCGACGACTTCCGAACCCTCCCCCCGCCGCCCATCGAGTTGCCTGAATGTTTGATCGGCGGGGTTTCTATGGGGGGTGGGAGAAGAGATCGGACACCCCAACGACAGCAGACTCCAAGAGCGAGCGCATCAGAAGTAATGCCAGACAGGCGGACTGGTAGGGGCGGAAATGCGAGAAGCTAACACATAGAGAGAAGACAAGGCTCACAACCTCGGGGGCGCGTGCGCTACAATCGTTGATCGGCGAGGGTAGGTTGGCGGCGCGCACAAGGGGGTAGGGGGAGGGGAGAAGGCTTCTTAGAAGGAGACCGCTTCTTAGAAGGCGCCGGCCCTACATCTACAGACAAGGCCCGCGTCTTTAAGAAGTAGGGGTGCTTCTAAAGAAGCCTCCCCCCTCTTTCCCATCGCTCGGACGTCCATTCCCCGTGCATGTTCGGCTTCGTGCTTGCATTGAATTGCCTTGCAAGGTGCTCCAGGATGCTCCTCGATGGCGCCCTCGCGGAGAAAAACATGAGCACGTCCGAGCGATGCCAATACCCTCACACTACCCCCCCTCTGCACGTGGCCGAGCATAGGCTTCGGGGAGCGAGAGGGGGGGGGGGAGCGAGAGGAGTTGAGTTGAGTTGTGCGCTCCCCGAAGCGGTCTCTGAAACCCCTGACGGTAATCTGACAGCTGGCGTTCAAGCACTCTGCTCTTGCCACCCTGGCAAGAGAGAAAACCGAGGGAAACGGATCTGAGGGCTCGGCGTTCGACGGGACCCACGTTACGCCACCGGGGGCGAGAGGAGGGGGAGCGCGAGGAGGCACACGCGTGGAGGGGGCACAGGTTTAGGTCGGGCATGCCCCCTCCAGCAGGGAGAGACTCGACAGTGGTCAAAAACAGTCTGGGGCGATGGCTCTGCCATGTTTCCACCCCTTTGGCTTGCGTACCCCTCGACTCGGCTCCGCCCTTCGTCCGCATTCCGCCCCTGGGAGGACACGCCCCACCTCGCTAGGCCTGGGTGCCGGGAGGGCCCGGGCTTCGCCGCCGCGGGGACTCCGGCGGCGAGCGGCGGCCACGACGCGCCGACGGCGGCCGACCCGGCGAGGCCGCCGTGGGCGCGGGAGAGGCCTCGGCCACGCGCGGCCAGGCGCACGGACAGCAGCCTGGCGGCCTGCTGCCCCGCAGCACGCGAGGAGTGCACGGGTCGAGGAACAGATGGTGGCGCGGGGGCCGGCGGAGAGCTCACGGGGGGAGGGCCCGGGAAGCGCAGGCGCGCCTCCGGGGGCCACGCCTCCTGTGCTGCTCCCAGGGCACTCGAGGGCCACAGCTCCCAGGAATGGGCTCGAGCACCCAGAGAAGAGTATCAAAGCAGCGTCTTCCCGACGCGCCAGCGAAGTGTCCAATGAGCATCGCCCCCCAGGGCCCGACACGTGAAATCCTCCAGTTTGGACACTTTCGGGGTGCTCGAAATTCATTCTGGCGATCAAGGCTAAAGTGGGCCGGAACAGTAGAAGGCCACACAGGAATCAGGCTGTACCTCTGCGGGGCAAGCCTTCTCAGAAGGCGGCGAGGCTTCTCAGAAGCCCCCCCCCGGCCTTCTGAGAGGTCGACCCTGTCTGCGGAGTAGGCTTACCCTTCTGAGAAGCCCCACCACCTTCTGAGAAGGCCTGCCTTCTCCCGTCTCCCCCCAGGGCTCGCCGCCGATCGACGTACAGACATAAGTTGGACTGGGGAGGACACGCCCCAAGATGCGCCCAAGAAGGCCCCAAGAGGCCCCAAAGGGGCCCAAGAAAGCTCCAAGAGCACTCCCAAAACAACCCCAAGAGGGTTAACATGAATGACCTCCCTAGTGCTTGAATGTGTTTCGTCGTCGCCGTCGTCGTCCCTCTTCAGGGTCGGCGGCGCTGGCCGTGAGGCCTTCGCAAGAATGAAATATACCATCGAGTTCGGCTGGAGATGACACGCGAGAGGACACACAAGACCCTCCCGAGGGCCACAATGCCTGAGGAATGCAGAGGACACGGAAGGTCAACACACATACTGGACACAAGGGTACCCTTGACTTGACAGGGTCGACCTGCTAATCAAATTCGACTATACCTAGACGGGCGCGTTCCACTACTCGCAAAGTGACTACTCGCAAATGGGCTGGATCCGCTACGGGGGGTCTACGATCTTTCACGTCGAGGCGAACGTGTTTTTCAGGTGTTTGCGAGTAGGCACTTTGCGAGTAGTGGAACGCGCTCGGTGAAGAACGGCATAAACGTCAACTTCCGGAGGTGCGCGCTGATTTCTCGGATCGGCGCTGGAGCGCGCGGAGCGCGCGCCAGGGGCGGCGCCTCCGGCGCCGCTAGGCGGCTCCAGCACCGACCCGAGAAATCCGCGGGGACCTCCGAAAGTCTGTGTGTCATCATTTTCGGCGGCGCGGCCAGGGAGAAGTCAGAGGGAGAAGGCATCCTCAAAGGCGGCGCGGCCTCTCAGAAACCCTCGCGCCTTCTTACAAGTGCTCTGGGCCTCCAGGAGAGGCGAAGGAAGCTCCTCCGAGGCCTTCCGATCGGGGGCGCGCAGACATGGATTAGCGATCCACGGATCTGGCGCGCGGTCGCCCAAGTCCATGGATCGGGGGAGATGCCCTCCCCAAAATTCGGCCAGCGCCACCTCGCTCGGCGGCGGAACTCCGCGACTTCCCCTGGAAACGGGACCCGTCGCTGATCCACGCCCCCTCGATCCATGCTTGCGATCGCCTGATCCGAGCCTTCTGAGAAGCCCCGCCCCCTCTCGCTTTCCCCCCCGGGCTGGCCGCGGAATTTGAGCAGGGACCGACCGTCCCGTCATTCCTATAGTCCTACCACGAAATGTTCTTAGAACCCACAAATGTTCTAAGAACAAAAACAATTGTCTTAGAACATTTTCCCGATGTGTTAAAACAAGACAGACTCCGCCAGAAATGTTCTAAGAACATGTCCTGGAAACCACAAAAGGTTATTAGCACATTGTTTGGTAGGGCTATAGGCGAGCCAGGACGCTTCGCCGCTGCTTGAGGAATGCCAGGATGTGTTCCCCGGATGGGCGCCATCGCGGAGGACATGGCGCACCGGCCCGCGAACGCGCCGCGGCGCTGCGCGGCAGGTGGCGCCCTCACGAAGCCGGCGACATCGCTCGGGCCGAGCGGGGCGGCGGCAGTGACGAGCAGCGCGGGGGCGCCAAGCAGTGGTCATCTCGCCTGTCGCCCGTCAGACGTCCATTCCACGTGCATGTTTCGGTTTCGGGCGTGCTTGTCTGGCTCGAGGAGCCAGGATGCTCCTCGATGGTCATCGCCGAGGTGAAATATGCACACGTCCGAGAACGAAGGCTTGGAAATGGGCACCCACACCAACAGAGGGGGTGGCCTCCGCTAGGGGAACATGATCCTAGAGTTGGTGCTGGTGGTGATCGTGCAGCCACCTGGGAATCCCGAATGCTGCCGCCGCCACTACCACCGAGATCGGGATCATCTTCGCTCGGTGGAGCTACACCACCGATACTGGTATTGGTGTCAACCTCCAGGCCTCAGAGGTCACGGCGGTGGCAGATGCAGCAGAAGCGCCATGCGAAGCAAAACTGCTGCCATGCAGAATGATGATATGGCCGCGTCCGTGTTGTAGCAGTGCCGACCTGCGGCAGGCACGCATCCGTGTGGGCGGGCATGCTGTTGGGGGGCGGAAAGATACGGATACGTGTTGTCCCCGGACCTCTCTTGGGGTGCGTTCTGACCAGAATTTCGAGGCGAATCCAGCGGTGACAACGAGGATTCCCCAGGAGGACCAGGAAAGGCCGAAAACGAAGGGGACAACACGTATCCGTATCTTTTTCTCCCCCGATGCTGTGCGACCCCGGTCCCCTCGGAGGGAGTCCTCGGGGGCTCCACGGGGCTGACCCCGGGCTGGCCCCGCGACCCACAGGGGCTGTGCAGGCTCGTGTTGGCCATGCCCGCCGCTCCGGTACACAGAGCCCTCTGTGTCGCGAACAGACTGGGCGACGGCATGTGAGTTTTGACGCCGCGAGGCCTAACACGCCAAGTGAAGGGCTAACACTGCCTATAACCAGCCTCGACCTTGTCCCCACGCCGAAGATCGGCAGGCCCAGGGCGATGACAGTCTTGGGGATATGCCCTCAGAAGCTGAGTGAAACCCGACGATCGGCAAAGAGATAGAGTGATGCCAAGATTCGGGATCGGGATACGCTTCAAGCCGGTCAGCTCAGCGGTGCCAGTCCTTCCCTGCGCGTTCGCGGAGCTCTGCTCCGTGCCACCTCTTCGGCGCAGCGGCCGTCACGGGGCCCACTCCCAAACCCCAACCCTGTTGACGTGGCGTTCAACTCCAACAGGGTCGTGGAACGTCTGGCGGTCTGAGCCAGTCTGGACCATTCCCGGACTCCGCGGCCGCAGAACGCGATGGGAGGACGACCGACGAACGATGACCGACGAACAGAGACGGCGACCGATGAAGACCGACGACCGACGACGACGACGGCGACGATGACAAAGCTGTTGACGACCGACGGCCGAAGACGACGACGCAGAAGTGTGAGGAGATCAGATTGCTCCGATTCGATATCGACTCCATCTGACTCGATCCGATCTGACTCCGATACTCCGACGATCCGAAGCGGCCAACTGCCTGCGTGGCGCTACTGCCTCCTTGCGCGGCCGATCCGGTGCAATCTCGACTCTGTGCCGATGCAGTCCGCTCCGACACACATTCATCGTCGGTCCAACTCCCCGATTCTATGCTGACCGATCCTGGGAGGTGGGAGGGCGGGGACGGACGGAGGAGCGAGGAAGGAGGGGTAAGAAGGGGGGGAGGGACTGGGGAGGGAGGGAGGGCGACAGACGGATTCAGAGATTCAGATCTATCGCGAAGCGAATCCGAAATAAATTAAGACCGAGCCTCCGTCTCAGCTTTACTGAGAACTTTGGGCGTGAGGCCTTTGGCTACTCTGGCAAGGTATGCCTTGCCCGTCTTGGTCGGGGGCTTGCATTCCTTGGCGAGGCCTCTCAGCTGCTGTGAGCCGATGCACCCACAAAATCCGCAGAACCAGACTTCGAGAGGCTCGTGAAAGCTCATCTGATGAACGGGTGGACCCACCCCCAGCGAGATGTAAACGCCGCCCCTGAGGTACCCTAACAGTGTGACTGGTGCACCGAGTGGGTTGAAAGCATTCGGACATTAAAAACTCCCCCTTAATTGCCGCAGTCGCGGACCCGTGACACGTCGTGCACTTCATACCGCATGGGCTGACAGTATGAGTGGAATTGAAAAGGGCCACCGCGGCAGGAGCGGGGGGAGCGAGTCGGGGAGCACGAGCAGGAGCAGCAGGGGCCCGGTTTTCCAAACGACCCGCACGCTCGAGTTCAGCAACCTCTAAAGTAGCCCGAAGCAAACGGTGGCGAATTTTGCAAGCGTCAGCCTCGATTATCAAAACACGATGCCTCTGGGTCTCAGGGACACGAGCGGCCTTGGCCGCTTCTCCAGCCAGAACGTCGGCGAAGATGTTCCCTTCGATCATCAATCGGGGCACGTCTTTGGCAATGATCTCGGAAGTCTCGAGGTGAGACGGGACCCACAGGACAACAACGGAGCCAGGGTCCCGATGTTTGGCTCAAAGATCCTTACCTATATCACGCCAGAGGTCTACATTGGCTCCTCGAGGGGCCTGAAAGAGACGGTCCCACCACCCTGCACAGACGGCGTCGCTGTCCGTCACGTAGACAAGGGGGCCGTCCGAAAACCTCAGGGCAGTGAGCAACATGTAGAGTTCCCCCCTAGCGACCGTTTGAAGGGGGCCAGGGAGGTGACCTAAAAGATACCGAACACCGTCATTGGAGCGCCACTGAGAGGAATCGACAACCGCAACCCCAACCCGTCGAAGACGAGGGTCGTGGGCGTCGGGGCCTCCTGAGGCGTCCCCATGCAAAACAACAGGATTATCAAGGGTGCCAACGCCGAAATACAGAGGATCGATCTCCCTCGCTTCGGGAGGGGCCGACCAGGATTCCACAGGGGCGGGGGGGTCAACCTTGGTCCAGGAGGCAGGAATTAACCCCCTAAACCAAAAACATTCGTCACTAGCAGACTGAACTATCGCCTTATGGCACAGCTGGTTAGAGTGCGCATACGCGGCAGAAGCAGCATCCGAATTACACTCACATGTGTAATACCTGTGCAAAGGTGTCGCCTTATCTGTTTTGCAGCGTGGGCAGAGGTCGGACTCGGCGTAGCCTCCGTCCTTCCTCCGCTCGGCAGGCCAAGCGCCTCCCACTGCGATAACCATCATGAGCTCCGCGAGGCGCCTGCCGTGCGGGAGCTGCTCCAGCTGGTATATATAGGAAACGACGGTAGCTGAAGTTGTCGACTCCCCCCTCCATGCCTGCACCACAATATCCGTGCGAAGCAGTAATTGCTGTAGCTGAACTGAGTGTGTGATTTCGTCCAAGAGGCAGGTGGCCTGGTCGATCCCTTCAAGGCCGTCTGAGAACGACCATCCGTGGGCGATGCCATCCTCCCCTGTAGGACTGTACCATTATGTCGGAGATGCTGGATCCCAGTTGGCCGGAAGGAGGTAGTTGATGACAGCTGTCAAGGGGCCCCTAACATGACGAGCTCGATGTTGTGGGTCTATCTTACGTAGCTGGGCAACCGTCTCCTGCCAAACTCGATGCACTGGGCCTCGAACACGGGGTTCGGTGAGCCAAACCTTCAACCACATGCCGATGCACTTCCCCATCAACTGATAGCCTGGGTCGTGCCCTGGCGTGCGGAGGTCCAAAAGAGTGGTGATGCACCTCCCGTGTCGGTGACCACCTGCCACAGCACCTAGACGCCGTCGCAATGCCTGGATGGATGTCTGAGGTAGGCCATGAACTTCGTGACCGTAGGCGGATCCTGCTTGGGGACCAGCTCTCTCGACCTTCTGCAAGATCTTGAACCTCCGAGTGGAAGCTGCGAACTTGCGTACTTTGCCATGTTGCATGCGCGTCTGCTCCATCCTCTTAGTCCGAGTAGCTCGGGCGAATCTGCGTCCGCTGCCTAAGTCGACTCCGAGGTGCGGGGCCTGCTTGGTGATCTGGACCGTGATGCCGCGGCGGCGAAGGCGACGAACCACCTCACGGGCAGTCTTCATGTCCGAACATGTGACAGCGCTCTTGGGGGCCAGCTCAAAAGACTCCTCGATCAGAGCGTCGCTCACTGCCGCGATGCCGTTGACCAGAGCGCCCTCAACGGCAAGCGGGGAACCAACTACAGACAAAGAGAGGCCGTCAATCCATAGCCGTTCTGAAAGGTACGGGTTGGCCGTGGTGACAACCTCCATGACTCTGTTGGTCATGCAGCGGGCAAAGCGCGTCCCGCTCCTGAGGCCCTGGATGATGAACCGTGTAGCTTGAAAGGGTTGAGATGTCGCGTCGAACCGAGCGAGTAGCCGCGGGCCCGCGCAGACCTGCAACTCGAGGAAGAGGACGCGCGCTGGGAAGCCGTACATGAGAGCCCCACTCACTAGGCTATCCCATTCCATCATATCATAGAAACTCTTGATGTCACAAAGAGCGTGGCCGTTGGCCATCTTGAGGCGCCAGAAGAGTTCTTCGTCTAGCGCACGCATGAATGCTTCTTTGAGGGCTGAGTTGCCCTCGATGGCTGCGCCCCAAGAGGGACATGTGTCCCTGCCCCAACTCTTGACAACGGGCTCTCGCACAAGGGACCATACACGGCAGAGAAGACACACCAGCCCTATTATCCTGTCGCCTGAGCTCTTTTTAGGGAGGAGGCGACCGAGGACAGGAGGTAGCTGCCATGGCCAGGTGCAAGATTCTTCAATCATGACAAAGAGAGAAGCGAGGGCGGCGAGCGCGGCATCAGGCAGGCGGTCTAAATCTGTCGGAGACAGCCTGTCGAGCCTCTGGCCCGCACGAGGTTTCATGCGTCGGAGGGCCCCCCTGATGTCGCTCGTCGTGATCTCGGGGGGGTCGCCTGGGAAGGTCGCCTCCTTGATTCTTCTGAAAGTGGCTGAAACTGTGCCCATTGAAATATAGTGGGACGATGTCCAGAGCTTATGCCAATGCCGCGCCTTCTTGTCAATGACGTCCATCGGCTGATATATCATCCCGTCTGTCGAGTCGAGCTCGAGGGTCGGTAGAGGAGCATCTTTGGTAGCTTTGAAAAGAGCCCCAGTGCCGTCACGGTCAGAAACCCACTGCTTGAAATCTGCCAATGAAGAAGCCACCGCCCTGGATTGAGCTCGATTCATGATCTTGAACAACTCTGCCTCATACGTGTCAAGCTGCTCTTGAGAGATGTTCCCAAGGTCATTACACACCGACTGCCATGTGGCCCAGGGAGTGGCCGTCGGCTGCTTGCTGATGCTGGATGCCGCACTCGCTGGGGCCTGGCCGATGAGCTTGATCCCGCACTCTACGAGGGACCTGACTTGGGCGATGCCGTTGGCTCGACGTCGATGCCGAGCCGTCTTGGCGAGGATAGTGCGGGCCCTGGCCCACCACGAGGCCACCACGTCGAGGTACGGCACGTCTCGTAGGTGCTCTGACTGTCGAGCTCGACGCACCACCAACTTGGGGCCTGAGGCCCTGGAGACAGCCGAGCCTTTGCTGCCCTGCTGGTGACGCTGGTAATGAGCTCGAAACGTGTACTCCACAGCGGAAATCCATGAGCTGAAAGCACTGCTGACCTGCATCACATAATTGCCGCCCACATGAAAGGCAACTGAACCACGAACTGGCGACCAAACGTCGGAGAGTGTTTGGGGCTGAAAGCCGACTTCAGTTTGAGCCAAGCGCCACGGGGCAGCGGGAATGGAGAACGAAGCAGGAGCAGTAGCATCAGCAGCGGAGCTGGGATCGGGGTTAGGGTCCTGGGGCGTCTCGCTGGGGGGGGCCTTGATATCATTCTCTGCCTCGTCCATCCCCAGCGGGGCGGGGTCGGTCAGCGAATTCACATCGGGCAGGACCTCAGACGAAAACGGGCCCCCAGACGGAGGAGGGAGGGAGGAAGAGGGCTCCACAAAATTGGTGAGGTCGGCCCAGGGATCGATTTCCTCGTCCCAGAGACCGAAATGGCAGCCAGACAAAACTTCAGGATCCTGGAGGAGGTCTTGACCTGTCACAGCTGTATCATTGGGCCTGGCTGGGTCAGCTCCTTCCTCCTGGACAGCGTCAGTTGATTTGTCAAGGAGGTCTCCGTGCAATTCCTGAGCAAAAGCGGCATGTTTATTGCGGGCGGTAGCCTGGCGTTCGACCAGAGCAGCACGGGCACGCGAGGCCTTGGAACCAGGTAGGCCCTCCGTCTTCGGCCGCTGGACCTGAGGGAAACGCTCAGGGAGGAGGAGGGCACGAGTGAGGAGCTGTTCACCTTGCCCTCTCAATTGGAGGGGCAATGCCGAATGAGGCTTCCATGGGACATCGTGGACCACATGGAGGCCTAAGATGTACGGGAGAGCTGATTGGGAGGCCACTGCATAGTCGATCAGGCTTGACCCGCCTGCACCTATACACGTGAAATCTGAAGGCGGTTCGATGACGGCCCCCCCGACCTTAGCGAGGAAACCACTGGCCTCCGGGACCGAGGGGGGGAAATTAAAATCCCCGAGAGTGGTCCAGGGAATCTTGAGCATTTGAAGGAGGGCCCCGACTCGGGCAAACCTGCGTAGATTGTCGCCTGCGAAGCCTGTAGAGCAGAGCCCGCACAGGGTGATAAGAACTACGCTGAAACCTTGGAGGTTGAGGATGACAGGGAGGAAGCCGTCATAGCTCTGAGAGCCGTCGGCGCAGAGGGGAGGGATGGGAAACTGGGTTCGGGAGAGATGGTGAACCTGCCGATGCCCCTCACACAAGAAAAGCTCACCACCCTCGTTGGCACGCATTTTACCTGACGCTGTCAAGCATTGCCTGCCCGTCTCACGAGCACAATCGATGAAAGACTTGAACTTACTCGAGCGAAATCTCTTCTCCCATTCGAGGCGCGAGCCCTTGCCAACATGTGCCTCGCACAAAGAGAAATATTGATGAGCTCCACTTTGCTTCAGATGCTGAATATACTTCCAACTCCGAGGCCCTAGGATCGTGATATTACTGAAAAAGACTTGCACGACCGAACATTCCCCAGCTGAAAGTTGGTCGCTTGTCTGAGAAAATGCCGACTGCCGCTGCGCAGTCGCCTGGACATCAGAGCACGCGGTACCTACGGCCTCACTCCTGCATGCAGCTGGCGCCGCCGACGTCGGTGAAGATGCCAAGGAGGAGGATGCTGATGCCGTCCGCCCTGGAGCAGACCTGGTAGAAGGAGATGTGGACTGCGACGCAGTCCCTGTTGACCCACTGGCTGACGCTGACGAGCAGGTGGGCGGCTGCACGTCGTGGCTGCCCCCGTCACTGGGGGACGGTAGTTGTCACGCTGATGCCGCCGTCGAGGCCCCTGGTGCTCCACTCTCGGGCGAAGCAACCGAAGCCAACGCAGCCTTGGTCGCCTCCTCGGCGGCCTTCTGCTTGGCGGCCCTGATGCGGTTGATCTCCTTCTGGATCTCCGCCTCCTGAGCCTCTGTCTTGTCCGTCTGGTCGCTGCTGCCGTCGGCGTTGGGTGCGCCGCTAGCGGCATTGCCCGAAGGAGCCGTGGGCGAGGACGGGGCAGCTGGCCCTGTCGGGACGCCCTGGCCCTCCTGACCTTTCCTCTTCTTGGCCATGCGCGCGCGGATGCCGTTCTGCATGTCGAGCATCTTGGCCCTCCATGCCGTGACCTGCTCGCTGCGCGTCTGGAGGAGGCCCTTGGTGTCCTGGAGCTCCGCCTGGAGCCGCTTGAGCTCGACCCGCTCGCTCTCCTCGCAGTCGAACTCGCCCGCATCCAGCCGGTCGAAGAACTCCTGGTCCCAGCTGATGGAGAACATCTTCGACTCGCCGCCGTCGGTGCTCCCATCCTTGTGCGGGGACTCCGACTGTTTCGTGAAGCCCAGGCCCACCTCGGACGCCAGGGCCCTCGCAGCAACTCGCTTGCCCAGCTCGGCGGCGGCCAACTGCCGAACAGTCTCCTGCTCGCGCTGCAGGGCCCTCTCGAGCTGCTCTCTGCCGCGGGCGACCTGAGCACAGGCCTGGTCGTGCTTGGTGTTGGCGTCGCGCCATGCCCCTTCCGCGCGCCTGACCGCCTCGGCTGGGGACGGTTGGTCGGCCGCAGAAGGAGCCTGCTGCTGCCGCAGGGCGGCAGTGAGCGTAGCCTTCAGCACGGGGTCCTGCACCAGGGAGATGGCCTGGGTGAGCACCTGCGCCTGCGAGGCTTTGGACGGCTGCAGGGCGCGCGCCAGCTGGTCATTGAACCCATCCTTGGCCTTGCCCTTGCCGCCCTTGCCTTTGCCACCAGCGCCACCGTCGCTCTTGGGCTTGTGCAGCTTCACCTGGCGGTTGCACTTGCCGCAGCGAAATGCATTGCACTCCAGCACGTCGTTGTATTCGTGGGTGTGGCACGCCTTGCAGGTGCTCCATGGCCGAGACATGATCCGTAGCTGAAGCTCTGCCCAGATTCGCCGCGAGGAGCGCCTTTGCACTCGGCTAAGGTGGCCTCGCGCCCCCCAAGCACCCACTGGGCTCTCGGTCGGGCAAAATGCTCGAGCCGAGGTTGCTTGAGTGAGGGCGACAGAGGGGGCAGGCGGACGGGAGGGCGAGAAGGGAGGGATGAGGGAGGGAGCGAGGAGGGGGATGGCCAGTGGCACTCGGTAGTGCAACTGCCTGCGCGCCGTCATGCTGAAGAGTCTTCGAGGGAGCGCGCGCCGTCATGCAGTCGAGGGAGGGAGGGAGGGAGGGAAAAGGGAGGGGGGAGGAAGGGAGGGAGGACGAAGAAGGGAGGAGCGAGGACGGAGGGATAAAAAATACGGGTTACGCATCTGACTCAACAGCTGGCTTGCCAGGCCAAGCAGTGGTTCGACAACTGGCGCCAAGTAGTGCTGACAGTCGTTGCTGCCTTCTCGGCAAAGACAAGAGCACTGCACACAATACGGCAGCTGGCTGCGAGGGAAAGCAGAGGGCAGAACATCCACCCCGATGATAACCACCCCGACACGCGAAGTCGTTTAGCAGACGCGCCCAAAGAAGGAATCAAA
Organism: Prorocentrum cordatum; assembly: GCA_963575745.1. Lineage (NCBI taxonomy): Eukaryota > Dinophyceae > Prorocentrales > Prorocentraceae > Prorocentrum > Prorocentrum cordatum. The sequence goes on along the minus strand of CAUYUJ010016590.1, from coordinate 18,844 downwards.
CAAGGCAGGGCTGTTTAGTAAACGCCCAGGGCCGTTTAGTAAACGCCAATTGTCCGGTCCGAGAAGGGGAGGGAGGCTGCAACAAGCACGAGGCCGGACTGTTCGGCCACGGAGGGGCGGGCGGTCCTGGTGGCAGCGCCAGCACCTGAAGCTGTTGTGGGCGCCCAGCCTCTCCTGGCTGCGCGCACCGGTGGCGCCCTGCTCCTCACTTCTCTTGACTCCTCCTCCTCCTCCTCCTCCACCTCCTCCTCCTTTATTGACGACAGCTTCACAGATGGAGGCCGGGTGGTTCTGAAAATGTGGCTCTCGCCTCAGCGCCGCGCACATGTGTGTAAAAACTTGCAAGAGCTTCACGCCATGAGGGCGGGCCGTTTTCAAAATGTGGATCTCGCCTTAGCGCTGAGCACATTCGATTTGAGAAAATGCAAGAGTTCCACGGATGGAGGGCGGGTGGTTTTCAAAAGATGGCTCTCGCCTGAGCGCCGCGCGCCGTCGTTTAGAACATGTACAAGAATTCCACGAACTGAGGGCGGGTGCTTTTCAAAATGTGGCTCTCGCCTTGGCGCCGCGCACATTCGTTTTTACCTAAATGTCAGACCTTCACGGATTGAGGGCGCGTGGTTTTCAGCATTTTGTTCTCGCCTTAGCGCCGCACAAATTCGCTGCGCACATGTGCTTTCAACATGTGCTGGAGATTCACAGGTTCTCATGGTTAACGTACCAGGAATGGTGTTTGGGAGCGGTTCAGGATGGTCAGGGCGCAACAGTTACGTTGATTTGCGGTGTTGAAGTCACAGGAATAGTATTTGGCACGATTCAGGATCGACGGGACTTAACAGTCAGGTTAACTCGTGGCGCTGAAGTCCTGAGAACGGCTTCTAGCACGCTTCAAGATGTTCACACTGTTGTTCTCCAACGGGGCACTTCCCCCAGTGGAAAGGACCCCTTTGCAGGGGCCTATGACGGGGGATCTTGGAGGGAGGGTGTGTTTCAACATCGTTGATGAATCTTGGGTTCACACTGGTCCTCTTCCTCCTTCTCCCCCTCCTCCTCCTCCTCCTCCTCCTCCTCCTCCTCCTCATCATCATCATCATCATCATCATCATCATCATCATCATCATCATCATCATGTTCCTGTTCCTCCGTTTCTGTGCGTCCAGCACCGATGCGAGAACAGTGCGCAGACCTCCGAAAGCTTTTGTGTTGACGATGCTATGTCTCCGAGTACTGCTTATGCTCATCCCCCTTCCTCTACCTCTTTCCCCTGGCACTCCCCCATGCCCTCACCCTTCCTGAGCTTCTCCCCCCTCATCATCCTCCCGGTCCTGCTCCTGCTCCTCCTCCTCCTCCTCCTCCTCCTCCTCATCATCATCATCATCATCATCATCATCCTGCCATGCTCCGCATTACTCACCCCTCCCTAAGCACTGCCCCTGCAACCATCTCTGCCTCCCGCACCCCCCTTTCCTCCCTGTTCCGTCCTCCTCCTCCCCCGCCTCCTCCTCCTCCTCCTCCTCCTCCTCCTCATCCGCCTCCGTCTCCGTCTCCGTCTCCGTCATCGTCTCCTTCTCCTCCTCCTCCTCCTCCCTCCTCCCTCCTCCTCCTCCTCCCTCCTCCCTCCCTCCTCCCTCTTCTCCCCCTCATCATCCTCATCCTGCTCGTCCGCCTCCTTCTCCTCCTCCTCATCATCTTCCTCCTCCTCCTCTTCCTCCTTTCCTCTTCCTCCTTCTCCTCCTCATCCTCCTCCTCTACCTCCCCCTCATCCTCGTCCTCATCTTCCCCCTTCCAATGTCATCCCTTCCGCGCCACGCCTCATGCCTCCTCCCCCATCCTCCCGCACCCATTCCCTTCCCCCCTACCCCCCTACCCTTCCCATCCTCATCCTTTCTCCGCCACTTCCCTCGTGGCTCAATATTCCTCCCTGCTTCCACCGTCCTCCTCACTCCTCCATGTCCGTTCCGTCATGTAGTACTTCCTACCTTCATCATCATGACCATCCCCCTCTCCAACCTCAACGGCATCATCAGCATCTGCATCACCGACATCATCGTCATCAGCATCAGCAGCAGCATCATCATCATCCTCATCATCGTCATCATCAGCATCATCATCATCATCATCATCAGCATCATCATCATCATCATCATCATCATCATCGTCATCGTCGTCATCATCATCATCATCATCACCATCATCATCATCATCATCATCATCATCATCATCATCATCATCATCGTCAACATCGGCATCATCATCAGCAGCATCAGCAGCAGCTTCATCATCAGCAGCAGCGTCATCAGCATGATCAGCATCATCATGATCAACAACCACATCATCAGCATCATCAGCGTCAACAGCAGCACCATCATCATCATCATATCAGCAGCAGTCGCATAGTCGTCGCCATCGCCCGTACCACCACCACAACCCCCATCATCCGCAACCACAGCAGCCTCATCATCAGCATCATCGTCATCATCAACAGCATCATCCTCAACCTTATTATCGACATCACCAGCACCATCTCAGCATCATCATCCTCATCCTCATCAGCAGCTGCCACATCGTTAGCATGATAATCATCATAATCAGCATCATCAGCAGCAGCAGCAGCCGCAGCATAAAAATGAGCAGCATCAGCCTCATCAACACCACCATCACCAACATCACACCCACCACCACCATTATCATCCACAACAACATCAGCAGCCTCGGCATCATCAACAGCATCGTCGTCAACGCCCTTCCCACCACCACAACCCCCAGCATCCGCATCCACATCAGCAACAGCATCAGCATCATCATCATCATCATCATCGTCATCATCAGCATCATAATCAGCATCATCATCACCAGCATCATCATCAGCAGCATCATCAGCATCACCATCCTCATCCTCATCAGCAACAGCCGCATCGTCAGCATGAGAATCATCAGCATCATCATCAGCATCATCATCAGCAGCAGCCGCAGCATCAGCATACACATCAAGAGCATCAGCCTCATCACCACCACCATCACCAACACCACAACCACCACCACCATCATCATCAGCATCATCATCAACAGCAGCAGCATCGTCATCGGCATCCGCATCATCATCGCCATCGGCACCAACATCGGCATCAGCATCGCCATCCGCATCGCCATCATCATCAGCATCATCATCAGCATTACCATCACCATCACCATCATCAGCATCAGCAGCAGCAGCATCATCATCGTCTTCATCATTATCAGCATCATCAGCATCAGCATCATCATCGTCATCAGCGTCATCAGCATCATCATCGTTATCATCATCAGCATCATCAGCATCACCATTATCATCATCAGCATCAGCATCTTCGTCACCATCAGCATCTGCAGTAGCAGCATCGTCATCATGTTCGTGATAAGCATATTCTTCATCAGCTTCAGCCATATCATGTGAGTCGGCATCATTCATCATCATCAACATCAGCATCATCATCATCATCCTCATCATCATCATCATCATCATCATCGTCATGATCATCATCATCATCATCATCATCATCATCATCATCATCATCATCATCATCATCATCATCATCATCATCATCGGAACCCGAATCAGCACCAGCACATCATTACCATCTACATCATCCTCATCACCACCACCATCATCATCAGCAGCATTATCAGCATCAGCATCACCGGCAGCATCATCACGATCATTAGCATCATCATCAGCAGCAGCATCACCACCATCACCATCACCACCATCATCCGCATCATCATTGTCATCACGATCATGCCGATCCTCACCATCACCAATACCACCACCATCATCATCACCATCATCATCAGCAGCATCATCAGTATCGTCGTCATCGTCATCAGCGTCATCAGCAGCATCATCATCAGCATCACATCATCATCAGCAGCAGCAACATCATCATAAGCATCATCATCATCATCGTAATCATGATCAGAATCCTCCTCCACTTCCTCCTCCTCCGCCTCATCCTTCTCATCCCTCGCGCGGCGGCGGGGGGGGGGGAACTACCGTTCTGACTGGGTACCACATCCTGGTGCTCGGCCCTACGCCGCGATGGACGTCGGGCACGAGGATGGCGCACTCGGTTGAGGCGGGCCAAGGGTCCGTGCCGTCAAATGGGACTCTGTGCCCGCTCACCCAGTTGCGCAAGCTAGATGATTTGGCAAGGTTTGGGTCGGAGGCTGTGTCGGGTCCCCCTTCGAACCAGGCCATCTCGACCGGGAGGCGAGTCGCGGGCGACGAGCTGCCTGCCTTCTCCCAAGTCGGCCTTTTCGGACAGTCTGTGCCCCGCCCGCGGGGAGAGGCACCACCCTCCCTCCTCTCCCTCTTCCTCCTCCTCCTCCTCCCCCTGCTCCTCCTCCTCCTCCTCCTCCTCCTCCTCCTCACGCACCTCACCATGCTCCTCATGCACCTCATCATGCTCCTTCTCCTGTCCTCCTCCCCCTGCGCACCCCGTCCTCCTCGTCCTCCCCTTCCTCCTCCCACATGCCCCACCTTCGAAGCGTCGACAGACCGACGACGACGACGACGACGACGACGACGACGACGACGACGACGACGACGGCGCCGACGACGGACCCCAACGGAGATCGGAAATCCCCCCTTGGCCCTGTCCAAGGTTGCGTGTTGGCCAGGACTCCGAAGAGAATCCGGCCCGGGCGACGAGGGCGCCCTCGGGGGCCCCAAGAAGACAGCAGCAGAAGTGAAGAGGCGGGTCGGGGAGCAAGAGGAGACGGGAGTGAGAGCACAAGCCGTGCACCTTAGCGTACGTCTTGCAAGGACGCAGTCTGGTCGTCTGGGCCAAAAGTGTGCAGTCGTACCTGGGCCAGACGAACGTCCTTCGAGAACATGAGACCCTCCATCGGCCAAAACAGACAGAGCGTCCAGGGATATCCTCCCCAGGATGCACAAGAAGATCAAACAGACCCGAAGAATAGGGATACCCTCCCCGAACCGACCTCGACCTTTCTACCTCGGTCCGACTGCAGCAAGCACTGAGGAGAGAGCACGCTTCCTGAGCCAACTGTGCGGGCGAAGCCGCCGCCAGGCCGTGCCGCATCGGGAGGTCCAGGGCGCCCCGCCCCCCCCTGTGGGACTCTCCTGCGGCCGTTGCAGGGTGGAAAAACTCGATCCATGTGCGATCCTCGATCCCTGCTGGGCCGACGACGACGCGATTCCCAGCAGCCGGGACGCGTGTCACCAGCCTCGACTTGATCCCTCTTCCGTAAGATTCAAGCCCATGGTGGTGGCAATATCCGGGATGCGCCCTCAGAAGCTGAGGGAACGCTTCGGACTGGCACCAGGATGAGGGGATGCCAGTCGTGAGGACAGGGACGATTGGTTCCAGGGAGATAAGCCCCAGACATCGGACATTATGATTATCAAATCGCGAGACAAAGATCTCCACCCCTTCCCCGAAAGCAGCGTCCCGTCAAAAATCTGCTGTCGATGGCCCCGAACAAAAACTCGTCGTCCGACATCTGAAGGCCTCCCGAATGGTGTCCAGCAGATGGGGTCGAAGAATCGCGCCGCATCGTCGATGCATCAGCGACGACGGCGTGTAGAAAATCTGGCTCCACACTGAACCGCATCGCCGACGCATCGGCGACGCGGCGACTGAGCCTGTTCCCCTCTGACGTTGCCTGGCTCTCGGGCCATGGCTCGGGTCTCCCGCGGCCGTTCGTGATGATCTGGGCTCTCCCAGAACGCCCTCGACGAGGCGCAGCTGGTGGAAACCACGCTGGGCCTCGAGAAAGTTCGAAAAAACTGTCGAAAGCCGCGTCCTGAAACATCCGCCGATGTTGCCCTTGAACCCTGAGCCTAGTTATCCCCCCTTGACGTTGCCCCTGATGGGAGCGACGGAGAGCAGGATAAGTCAGCATCGATTCCTGATCTCGAATCGAATCGAAATGTGCGTCGGATCGCGCTACATCGTCACGTAATCGGAATCGCATCGGATCGGCCGCGCCAGGATGCACAACAGCGCCATGCTAGCATCAGGCCGCATCGGATCGTCGGAACATCGGAATCAAACCCGATCGGACTGGCCTGAGTCGAAGTCGAATCGAACCCATCGGATCGAGATGGGCCCCCGAACGTTACCCCTGACCGGAGCGACGGAGGGCGCTCCTTGCACGCCTCGGCGGGGCAGCGGGGCAGCTGGGAGGAGGCGGACACGTCCTGGCGCCCGCCGGCGCGCGGTCAGTCACCCCCATCATCATCATCATCATCATCATCATCATCATCATCATCATCATCATCAGCATCATCATCATCATCATCATCATCAGCATCATCATCCTCATCATCATCATCAGCAGCATCAGCATCAGCATCATCATCATCAGCATCATCAGCATCAGCATCATCATCATCATCATCATCAGCATCATCATCACCATCAGCATCAGAATCATCATCATCATCATCATCATCATCATCATCATCATCAGCATCATCATCATCAGAATCATCGTCATCATCATCAGCAGCAGCATCATCAGCATCATCATCAGCATCATCAGCATCATCATCAGCATGAGCATCAGCATCATCATCATCATCATCATCATCATCATCATCATCATCATCAGCATCAGCATCATCATCATCATCAGCAGCATCATCATCATCATCAGCATCATCAGCAGCATCAACGTCAGCATCAGCATCATAATCATCATCATCAGCAGCAGCAGCAACATGATCATCATCAGCAGCAGCATCATCATCGTCATCATCATAATCATCGTCGTCATCATCATCATCGTCGTCATCAACAACATCAGCATCAGCATCATCATCATCATCATCAGCATCATCATCATCAGCAGCAGCAGCAGTATCAGCATCACCATCAGCAGCAGCATCAGCAACATCATCATCATCATCATCATCATCATCATCATCATCATCATCATCAGCAGCATCGTCATCATCACCGTCATCATCATCATCAGCAGCAGCATCATCATCATCATCATCATCAGCATCACCATCATCAACATCAACATCATCAGCATCAGCAGCAGCATTATCATCAGCATCGTCATCATCACCGTCATCATCATCATCATCATCATCATCATCATCATCATCATCAACAGCAGCATCAGTATCAGCATCACCATCAGCAGCAGCATCAGCATCATCATCATCATCAGTATCGTCATCATCACCGTCATCATCATCAGCATCATCATCAGCATCATCATCAGCATCATCATCAACAGCAGCATCGGCATCAGCATCAGCATCAGCAGCAGCATCAGCATTAGCATCATCATCATCACCATCACCACCATCACCATCGTCATCAGAAGCAGCCGCATCGCTGATGATCATTATCACATTCATCATCATCGCCATCATCAGAATCATCATCTTCATCATCAGCATCATCATCGTCGTCATCGTCGCTACCAGCGTCATCGACATCGTCATCATCACCGTCATCGTCATCGTTACCATCATCAGCATCAGCATCAATATCATCATCATCACCATCATCATCATCCCAACTATCACTATCATCAACATGAGAAACAGCACCAGCGGCAGCACCGTCACTATCATCATTACCACCACCACAACCATCATCATCATCAGCATCATCAGCATCAGCATCAGCATCAGCATCAGCATAATCATCATCGTCAACATCAGCAGCAGCACCATCATGACCACCATCGTCATCATTACTATCATCATCCTCATCCGCATCGGCAGTATCATCGTCCTCACCACCATCATCACCAGCATTATTATCCTCATCCTCATCAACATCCTGAGGAGTCTTGCGGGGGCCTGGACCCCACAGTCCGAAATCTTTCGGGGGTGTCCCGCGTGTCCCCTGGGTTCCCAGAAGTGTTGTCGCATGAACTGTTCGGGCCCAAGAGGGCTCAAAGACGGGCCAACAGGACCCCGAGAAGCCCCCAAGACGGTCCAAGAGGGCCCCGAGTAGCCGAACGATCGCTTCAAGACGCTCAACCTGGCCCCCAGACGGCCCAAGAGGCCTGCAGACGCCCAAAGAGGTCTCCAGGCAAATGTCGTACGCGCCCACCTGGCGCCCGGGCACACGTGGTCATAGTCATCATAGCATATACTGGAGTCCTGGGAACAGCCAGATGGGCCAGCCTGGGAGTTACCTCTTCCAGGGTCCAGCCTGTAGGCGTGCAAGGCCAGAACACGCGAGATCGCGGAAGAACGCTGCCAGAGGCACTTGATCCAAGAGCTGACCCTACACACGCGGCCGCTCCCCTACCTCTCCTGGGGCGGAGGGAGTCCGGCGCGATCTGTCCCTCGCTTTAGGTCTGGGACCAAGCTGGGAAGCACTCCAAGGCCAGAAAACGTTAGCGCGCCTTCGCCTCTGGCTGGTGCGTCCTGCCCACGCCAGGGGCGTTCGCTTGTGGGCTCGCCGCCAAAACTGCATCTGCTGCGACGGCATCATCCACAGCCACGCCCTGTATGTGCTCGCCGCCTGCGAGAAAAACAACCCCCTCAGGCAAGTCGTCTGGCAAGCGAAAGGCGGAAAACGTGCCACCCGACAAGGAGTTCGGCGTCAAGGCGGTCTTGACTGTAAGGCCGGGCGAGGAAGGCTTCGGGGAGGCGGCTGCGCTGGTGGCTTTGCTGGAGCAGGAAGAGGCAGCCTTCTGGGCAGGGCCCAAGGAGAAAAGTCTTCGTTGCCTCCAGGGATGGACCCCACTCCCTCTGTACTCCGAGTCACGCAGTTGCGTACTGCGTCGACATGTTGCGGCCAGGAAAACGGGCGGGGGTCTCTGCTGGATAGGTCCCCGAAAGGAGCTTCTCCCCAGGCCTTCCCCTCGTCTCCCCTTGCGTTCGCTTGTCGGGCGAAGGTGCGGCTTCCTCTGTGCAGGCTGGGGTTCGGAGGCGGGCAGGGGCGAGCTGGGCAGCCACAGGCCGCCCCCACCCTCCTCCTCCCCGCCTCCCCGCAGGAGCGAGCCTGCCCTTCCCCTGGGTGGACGTCGCGGAGTCGACGCAGCCGCCCCTTGGCCCTGCGACACTTTGCCAAAGGACCTGCGCCAGCCGACCTGACATACAGTCCTCCACGGGAGAACATACGTATACCTAGATACCTCCGCCCCCTCCCTCCTCCCTCCTCCTCCCTTCTCCTCCTCCTCCATCCTCCTCCTCCTCCTCCTCCTTCTCCTCCTCCTCCTCCTCCTCCTCCTCCTCCTCCTCCTCCTCCTCCTCCTCCTCCTCATACTCCTGCTCCTACTCCTGCTCCTCCTCGTCCTCCTCCTCCTCGTCCTCCTCCTCCTCCTTCTCCTCCTAGTCATCCTCCTCCTCCCTGCTCCTACTCCTCTCCTCCTCCTCCTCCTCGTCCTCGTCCTCCTCCTCCTCCTCCTCCTCCTCCTCCTCCTCCTCCTCCCTCCTCCTCCTCCTCCTGGTTCTCCTCCTCCTCCTCCTCCTCCTCCTCCTCCTCCTCCTCCTCCTCCTCCTCCTCCTCCTCCTCTTGCTCCTACTCCTCCTTGGCGCCAGGGCCCCCGCGGCCTCGAGGCGACGGTCTGGAGCCGCACTGCACCCGTGGGCCTCGTAGCGGTAGTGCTCCTGTTTGTCTCCCCCCCGCTCCCTCTCTCTCTCTCTCTCGGGTCGAGGCGGCGGGGCATGATCAGCCTGCATCGAATCGGAAAGTCGGGTTGAGCTGACAGGTGCATCGGATCGGGCTGCATCGGCACGGAATCGAGATCGCATCGAATCGACTGCACCAGGATGCACAACAGAGCCATGTAAGCATCGGGCCGAATCGGATCGTCGGGATATCGGAATCCAATCGGATCGGGTCAGCGAAAGTAGATATCGAATCGGATCGATCGGATCGAATTGGACCCTGGGTGGGGCTGCCATAGAAGAAGAGCTGCCATAGAAGAAGAAATAAAACACAGAAACATCATACGTCGAAGGCCCGCTCAGATGTCTTGCCTCGACGCTGGACCCGCCTGGCACTCTGGCGCCGCCCCTGGCGCGTCGCGCGCCAGGCAAAGGGGTCCAGCGCCGATCCAAGACCGCCGCGGAACTCCGAAAGTGCTTGTGTATGCAGCTCGGGTCAGACGAAAGGGTGGGAAACACAGGGGGGCAGGCGAGTCAGCTCACGCCACGCCAGGAGGCTCAAATGCATAAAGGCAAGCACCCGGCGACGGGGCCGAAAGCAGCTAATTACACGCGGCGGATGTCACAGCTTCCCCCCCCCCCGCCCTGAGGCCCCCTGCCATCCGACCCCAGCAGCAGAGGGCGCAGAGCTGACACTCGTGCCCGTCCCCGTCGCCCCTCTTCCTGCGAGGTGCGGGCCTCGGACTTCCTCCACCGGGCTGCGGACCTCGCCGTCCTCCCTCTGGGGGGCAAGAAGACTCCGATACCGCAGAAGGAGCGGGAGGAGGAGGAGGAGGAGGAGGAGGAGGAGGATCATCCTGCGGAAGATGAGACTGGGCAGGAGCAGGACGGCTCTGGCGAGTATGAGTCGACACGGGAAGAGGACGAGCAAGAGGCGTCGCGAAATACGCTTTTGCAGCAGATCTTGGCGGGGGCCCACCCCGGACCTCTCCCGTGGCGCCTTCTCTGGCCAAGGCTTCGAGGCGAACCCCCGCCGTGGCCACGAGGGGCGGGCAGCGGCATCGCTGCCGCGTCCCGCCGTCGCCGCTTCCCGCCACTTCGAGAGGCACCGCTGCCGCTTCTCGCTGCCGCCGCCGTCGCCGCCAAGCGCTGACCGCGCCCCTGACGCCGCCGTCGACGCCGCCGTGGCCGGCGGCCGTCCCGCCGGCCGCAGCGCTGCAGCGCTCGCGAGGCCACCGCACTGCCGTGCCCCCCCTTCCCACCCCTCCGCGTGGTCGTGGCCGCCGCCAGGGTGCGGAGCGAGGAGCGAGGAGCGCGGGCGGGCGGGCCCCTCCGCCCCCCTCGACCCCCAGGCGGCGACATCCCACGCCTGCCCCCGCCGCCCATCGAGCTACCCGAATCGTCGTTCGGCGAGGGTGTTCGGAGTTCGCCGCTGATCCACCTCCCCAGCTCAGGCCCTCGGGCCTCGAGCCTCGAGCCTCGAGCCTCAGCGGCGCTCGACGACGACGAGGCCAGCGGGCGGAAGACCTCAGGCCCCTGGCCGTGCGGAGGCGCTGCCGCGCAGTGGCACAGGCCGTGGTAGCTCTCTTCGGCGGCCGCGCCGTCTGGCCACACTGACAGGAGCGGAGGAAGGCCACGGCAGGTTCCAGTCCCAGGGAGGGCACCAGTTACAGCCATGATGCTGCCATGAGGCACGCTGAATGAGGAACGAGGAGGCTGCTCTGGCCAGAGCAACAACCCTCGGCCACGAAGCGGTGTCCCGACCTGGATCCACGGAACGGCCCGAAAAGGACGGCCCCTCCTGAACCCAAAGTGGTCCTTCTCTCAGCGTCTTGACTGTGTACACCTGCACCGATCCTGGCCAGGCCCAGGCAGATGGCCAGGACCGGTGCAGGCGCGTAGCTGGCGCCCTCAGAAAGGCGTGACGACTTGCGCGCTGGGCTCCGACGCCGCGTGGATCGTTCAGCACTGCACGGCCGCGGCGTTCCTGCCGCGCGGATCGCCCGCTGTCGGCAGACTCCGGGCCACCGGCGGCGTCCCACCCTGAACACCCGCGCTGGGGTCGGCGCCGCGTCGACACGACACGAGCTTGCCGCACGTCGCACTCCCCCTGTCCCTCCCCCCGCCCCGTCCCGCACCCCCCGCCGCAGAGATCCCCAAAGAGGTACCGTACCCAGGAGGGTTCTCTGGAGGATCTCCAGAAGCTCCCGAATGGCCTCCCAGAGGCCTTCCTGCGGCCACCCGCCATGGGCACCAGAGAGAGCACCACGACACCCAAAAAATATGATCATCCGCCCCCTCCCCCCCTCCCCAGTCATGCCATGTCTTGATTTGTTCAATACAGGATCCCAAGAAGGCCTGAAGCAGATGTTTCATCCCGAATCGATATTCGACAGTCCTGGAGCCCGGCGAAGGCCCCGGGGAGCCGAGGACTGCCAAAAATCTCCCGTCGTGACTTTTGCCACGACTCGACAAGATCTGGGTTTCCTGCTCCGCTGCACCGAGCTTCCTGCGAGAAACTGGCGGGGATCCCAAAACCGTGTGGTGACAGACCGTGCGGTGACCTCGGAACCCCAAGAGACCTCGCCGCACGGTCTTGGGACCCTGGAGGCCCCAGTCGCCCGAGACATTCTCGGAGAACGTCCCGAGTTCCAAAACCGTGCGGCGACCCCGAATCCACACCGACTCACAACACGTTGTCGTCACCACCCCGCTTGGGGGCCCCGGGGGAGGGATCGCGACGTCCTCGCAGAACTGCAGCTGGCAGGCGTCGCACGTGAACGGCAGGTAGTCCTGCCGCCTACGCGGCCGCTACATGTGGCGGGGGCCACGGCGGCACACCGCGAATTGCCCAGCGCGCAGAGGTCGGGAAGCAACGCCTGGGAGGTCTGCGTAGAACGTCTGGGGACTATTGCTGGACTTGGGCAGATTGGGCATGGGCCATATAGGGGAATGAAAAATGGCATGAACAGAAAAGCCCGGAGGCCCGCGCAGAGTTCTCGGATCCGCGCCGGAGCCCCCTGCCGGCGCTCCGGCGCCGCCCCCGGCGCGATCCGCGCGCCAGGGAGGGGGGTCCAGCGCAATCCAAGAAATCCGCGCGGACCTCCGGGTTTTTCTGTTTATGTAATTTCTCGTTCCCCTTGATTAAGCGGGAGTCGGCGGGAGTAAGGCGAGTTGAGCAGGATACTGCCAGATCAGGCCAGTCTTCGACCACAGATGTACAAACGCCGATCCTGAATCTGACCTCGCAGGAGTTGCATCCTGAAAAATTGACCCAGGGCGAAAAACTGGCCCTGCTGCGGATGGAAAAATAAAACAGGTCGGCGGATGTCTGGGTGTCCGAGAACAGTCGAGATTGATTCGAGAGGACAAGAAGACACGAGATCCTTCCGAGGGCCACATTGCCATAAGAATTCAAAATGCATGGGTCGCGAAACTCAGGACACAAGGGCATCCTGGAATTGGAAGGGTCGATCTGCTCATCAACCTCGACTGTACTGCCTTCGTGCGCACTCAGCCGCTTGACCAGCGTCCGTACCACACCCAGCCAGGCGGCGCAAGGCTCGTGGTGCCAAGCCGGAGGACTCCCGGACACGCAAGGACAGCCCACAGCTTCGCTGCTGACCAATACAGTGAAGTTTGATTAGTAGGTCGACCCTGCCAAAATAAGGGTACCCTTGTGTCCTGAGTTTCGCGACCCATGCCTTCTACATTCCTATGGCAATGCTGCCCTCGAAAGGGTCTTGCGTCCACTCGCGTGTCCTCTCCAATCAAGCTCGACTGTAGAACCAACGGAAAACATGAACTCAGCTGGACGCCAGGGAGGACAAGGACGAAAATAGGCAACACGCGATGATACAGGATATTATTGGGACCTCTTGCCCGCGATCATCCTACGCCGAGCGTAGAGGCATCCCCGTCCCCTCCCATCTCTGAGGTTGCCGGAGGTGAACCTGGCGTTAGGTGCCCCCCGGCCTGTCGCGACGTCTGGGCGCAGCTGGGGCACTGGGCGTCTTGAGGGGTGCTCTGGAGACCACGTCTGCTCTCCCTGTGAAAACTTGTTGTACTGGGGCCAGATAAAAGACACAACCAACCTCTCACGATCAGCAGCCCAAAACTAAGGAGCGAACTGGGAGCACATTGGTTTGCAATAATTAGCTGCTAAATGATGCCACCACGACCTGCAGCTGGCAACTGTCAGAAGCACCAAGAACCACAAGCAGAGCAAGATGCCGTCCCTTGTCCTAGTTTGTTCATCATATCTCCAGAGCCTGCCAAACGAGGTGACTGACGACTGCAGAGGCCTGGACCAAACCCTGTCACGAAAATGGTGGAAAAGACAAAGTGGACAGCACGACGCAAAGTTCAGCTGAGCGCGGCACATGCGATGGGGCACCCTGCATGATCTTGCCGCAAACAGCCATGCACACTTCACCCTCGACTTTGCTGAAAATCGCGAAGATGTGCCAAAGAAAATGCACCCTGTATGAGCGCCGTGCAGAAAATCCTAAATGAACAACATGCAAGCCTCTTGAAAAATGTCTAGCAGCCCTTGATGTAATCGCCTAGTGAGATGCCATAATCGTCTGGCCGCCTTTTCTCTGAAGATAGGCCATGCCCTGTAATACATCTGTCGTCATCGCCATGACGGCTCCTTAGAGGAAGGCGGTAATCTTTCTTGGTGAATACTCGTGTAAGACGGCCATCATGCGACAGCGTAGACCCCGTGGGCAAGACAATGAGGTCATATCCGCCATCGTCGTTCCTGTCTCGCCGTCGCGCCCTCTGATCACGAATGGCTGAGCAGCTCAAGAGAGCAGCTTGCTCCAGATCTTGGACACAACGATCGGGATAAGAGCCATGTGGCAAGTGTTTCTGCAGTCGCATCGGAGCCTCCCATGGGCAGTGGATGAAACGTGCAGGCAGGGAGCCCAATTCAGGGCACCATCGACGAGTGTAGTCACCTGTCGGATCCATTCTGCGGCCAAATTCTGATGGATGCATCGTGAAATTCCACTGGTCCAATCCAGACTTTCCAGCATTCTGCCACATCATGGGGTTGATAGCTGGGTCTGCATCCACCAGTGTGTGATGAAACCATCTAGCACCCTCGGCCCAATTGACATTCAAGTACTCCACGAGAAAGATAGCTACGACCATCCTGACATTCTGAGTCATCCACCCCGTCGCCCACAACTCCCGCATGCCAGCATCAACAATCGGATACCCGGTCTTACCCTGGAACCATCGTTCGATTGATGTTCTGTCAGCGTTCCACTGCTGCCCTACGTAATGTGATCGTATGGGCTCGTCTGCCATCTGCGGGAAGAGTCGAAGCTGCCAGTAAGCAAGATCTCGCCATACCAATCGCCGCCAGAAAGTTTTGGCAAGGTCCTTGGCGTTGGCTGCCTTGGAGGCCCAATACATAGTCCTGCTGCTGAGCATCCCGAAACGCAAATATGGGGAGATGCGAGCCACGGCCGAGGCATCGGCAAGATGACGCTCTGATTCGTACTTCGAGAGTCCTCCTCCTTCTGCGAGGAATCTATCCAAAGCTGCTCGCGCGCCCTCCTCGCTGATCTGCCAACTCTTGACGATGGAAGCTCCCCAATCGACAGTGGAGCCGTCACGTCGAATGGGCAATTTGCATATGCCAAGCCCCGCCAAACCAACGTGGGACGAAATCCTTGTGCTCTGCCCACGCAGAAGCGTTATAGGCTCCTGCTGTGGCTTGCGCGGTGCAGGCTGGGAGTTGCAAGCGAACAGGAAGGGCACGAGGGTGCCAAAATGGCCACGGTGCTCCCGCATGTCTACACGTATCTGGTCAACGTCATTCAGAAGATACGAGTTGAAACTCGTAAAGGTGATACCAAACGTCTGCAGAGACGATTTGACCTCTTCGTCTAGCTTGCGACCAAAGGTGTCGTATGCTTTGCTTGTCACGATGGTGTCCGACCCAGTCTCCTGGACTGCCTCCAGCAAGGCGCGTGTAGTTGTGCCTGCGATGAAACTAATGTGCTGTCCGTACCACTGCTGATAGGCGGCGTCTAATGCCGCCAGTGCGTGATACAACCACAAAGAGGCTGCCGTCCCACCAAGCCGCCAATTGCCATGCGCAGCGTCCTCCTGCTCGGACCACACGAAAACTAGGTAAACCGGTCGCTTGAGGCATGCTGCGTGCACCAAAGCTGGGTTGTCATGGATTCGAAGATCAAAGTTACGGATCCAAACCACGACTCCATTTGCTGTCGCCGCTTGCTCAGGAGCCGCTGCTGGTGTTGCAGACGAGTGACTGCACTGACTGTGCAATTGTGGATTCGAAAATCGCTTTCGCCCTGCCGTGGCTTCGTCTGCGAAAGACAAAGAAATTCTCGGAACAATCGGTATCTTACGATCAGAACGAGCTACCATTCTGAGGGAAGAGGCACTTGCGACGCCAGTGCTAGGTGCGCAGGCATCTTCATGAAGAGCACTCGCGGTAATGTTAGAACTCTCATGCTGCTTGCTACGGCGCCATCTACCAGCACACCTTTCCTCTTCGTGCTCTCTTGCCAAGGTTGCATGCATCTCAGCGCGGACTTTACAAACGCTCTCCCAAGCGCTCTGACTAATTTCTGCAGCCGCCAGATCCATCTCGCGGAAAGAACAAGCGGTTGTAGCTGTAAGAAATTCGGTCGCCTCGTCCAGGGCCTGCTGCGCATCTGTCATAAAAGAGTCATAGTCATCGGGTCTGCATGCGATGAGCCCCTCGAGCCGCTGCCGAATGTTTGCAACATGCTGGCCAGGTTGTGACTCCAGTTCGGTCCTTCGGCGCTGAAGCTCCACCAGGAGATCTCTCGCTTTCTTGGGAGGGCGATTTTTGCCCATGGAGCTCTCTGCACGAGCGTGGCAACGTGAGAACTGCTTCGGCCGAAATGGCTACGGAGCTCTCCCTGTGAAAGCTGCGCCGCCCTGGCTGGCAACGCACAAGGCGGTGGTGGCGCCGAGGGGGGTGGTCCCCTGTAAGGGCAGAGAGGGCTCAGAGGGGGGCTCTAAGAAGGCCTGGGCCTTCTTAGAGCCCTCCCGGTCTCCGACTAGCCTTCTGAGAGGCCTCACAAGCCCTTCTTCAGAGCAGGCCCCATCCTTCTGAGAAGCCCTCCCGGTTTCCGAGAATGCTTCCCCCAGGCTCTTCTGCAAAGCTGGGCCCCTGCCTTGTTAGAGCCCGCCGTGTCCTTTCAGAGGCCCGCCCCCCTTCGAGCCTCCCCCATCTGCGCGCCGTCAACTTGGACAAGAGCCGCCTCTCGGCCACCGTGTGACCGATCCCTTATTATCCCCGCTGGCGCAGCCGTGGCCCAACTGGCCGATTTACCCACCTCGATGGGATGTATGATCCAAGGGTGCCCCCCCCCCCCTCCCGCCCCCCCCCCCACATGCATATGGGGTCGAGCCCCCCCGCACCGCATGTGTACGCCCGTGAGCCTCGCGAAGTATTCGCGAATGGCTTCGCTCACCCACCCACCCCCCGTGGTCGTGGTCCTGTGGGCGTGGCGTGGTGGAGGGTGCCAGTGCACCCTCCCTTCCTCCCCCTGTGGGTGTTCGGTGGCTCGTCGCCGTCGGCGTCGCCGTCGCCGTCGCCGTCGGCGTTGGCGTCGGCGTCGCCGTCGGCGCCACCGCCGTCTTCGTCGTCGAAGTAGGCGTTGGCGTCGGCGTTGGTGTCGGCGTCGTCGTCGTCGGCGGCGGCGTCGGCGTCGGCGGCTGCGTCGGCGTCGGCGTCGTCGTCGTCGTCCGTCGGCGTCGGCGTCGGCCGCGTCCGCGTCGGCGTCGGCGTCGGCGTCGGCTTCAGCGGCGTCGGCGTCGGCGTCGGCGTCGGCATCGCCGGCGTCGGCGTCGGCGTCGGCGTCAGCAGCGGCATCGTCGCGACAGCGGCGGCGTCGTCGGCGTCGTCGTCGGCGGCGGCGTCGGCGGCGTCGGCGTTGGCTTCGGCGTTGGCGTCGGCGGCCGCGGCGGCGTCGGCGTCAGCGTCGGCTTCGGCGGCGGCGGCGTCGGCGTCGGCGGCGTCGGCATCGCCAGCGACGGCGTCGGCGTCGTCCATCGGCGTCGCCCGCGTTAGCGTCGGCGTCGGCGTCGGCGGCGGCGTCGGCGGCGGCGTCGGCGTCGGCGTCGGCGTCGGCTTCGGCGGCGGCGGCGTCGGCGTCGGCGTCGGCGTCGGCGTCGGCGTCGGCGTCAACGGCGTCGTCAGCGCGGCGGCGTCGGCGTCGGCGTCGGCGTCGTCGGCATCGGCGTCGTCGGCGTCGGCGTCGGCGTCGGCGGCGTCGGCGTCGGCGGCGTCGGCGTCGGCGTCGGCGTGGGCGTCAGCGGCGGGCATCGTCGCGACAGCGGCAACGTCGTCGCGGCGTCGTCGTCGTCGGCGGCGGCGTCGGCGGCGTCGCGGCGTCGGCGTCGCGTTGGCGTTTGGCGTCGGCGTCGAACGTCGTCGTCAGCGCGGCTCGGCGTCGGCGTCGGGTGGTGGGCAACGGCGTCCCGGCATCGCGGCGTCGCGTCGGCGTCCGTCCGTCGGCGTCGCCCGCCGTCGGCGTCGAAGTAGGCGTGTCGTCGTCGGCGGCGGCGTTCGGGCGACGGCGGCCCTGCGTCGGGCGTCGGCGTCGTCGTCCGGCGGCGTCGGCTCGGCGGCGTCCGCTTCGGGCGTCGGCGTCGGCGTCGCTTCCAGCGGCCGTCGGCGCGGCGTCGGCGTCGGCATTGCGGCGTCCGGCGTCGGCGTCGTCGGCGCCAGCAGCGTAGCGGCACTCGTCGCGACAGCGCGGCGTCGTCGGCCGTCGGGGGGGTGGGGGGGGGGGGGTGGGGGGGGGGGGGGGGGGGGGGGGGGGGGGGGGCTCGTCGGCGGCGGCGTCGGCGGCGTCGGCGTTGGCTTCGGCGTTGGCGTCGGCGGCCGCGGCGGCGTCGGCGTCAGCGTCGGCTTCGGCGGCGGCGGCGTCGGCGTCGGCGGCGTCGGCATCGCCAGCGACGGCGTCGGCGTCGTCCATCGGCGTCGCCCGCGTTAGCGTCGGCGTCGGCGTCGGCGGCGGCGTCGGCGGCGGCGTCGGCGTCGGCGTCGGCGTCGGCTTCGGCGGCGGCGGCGTCGGCGTCGGCGTCGGCGTCGGCGTCGGCGTCGGCGTCAACGGCGTCGTCAGCGCGGCGGCGTCGGCGTCGGCGTCGGCGTCGTCGGCATCGGCGTCGTCGGCGTCGGCGTCGGCGTCGGCGGCGTCGGCGTCGGCGGCGTCGGCGTCGGCGTCGGCG
>CAUYUJ010016589.1:246565-271473 GCA_963575745.1 Prorocentrum cordatum | reverse complement strand
TGTCGGGGATGGGAGGGGCGTGCCCGAGCTCCCAAAATGGCTATTTTCCAAATGAAATCTCTTGTTGGGGAGCTCGTTTTTCGCGGCTGGGCCCTGCCGCGCAGCGTCGGGAGGTCCCAGATGGATGTTCACCCCGGAACCGTTCCAGGGTGAAAATCCATCTGGAACCCCCTCCCGACGCAAAACGGCTCTGTCGGGGATGGGGGGGGGGTACCCGAGCTCCCACAATGATCATTTTCCAAATGAAATCTCTTGTTGGGGAGCTTGTTTTTCGCGGCTGGGCCCTCCCGCGCAGCGTCGAGAGGTCCCAGATGGATTTTCACCCAGGAACCGTTGCAGGGTGAAAATCCATCCGGAACCCCCTCCCGACGCAGAACGGCTCTGTCGGGGATGGGGGAGGGTGCACCCGAACTCACAAAATGGTAATTTTCCAAATGAAATATTTTATTGGAGAGCTTGTTTTTCGCGGCTGGGCCCTCCCGCGCAGCGCCAGGAGCTTCCAGATGGATTTTCACTTCGGAACCGTTCCAGGGTGAAAATCCATCTGGAACCCCCTCCCGACGCAAAACGGCTCTGTCGGGGATAGAGGGGTGTACCCTAGCTCCCAAAATTGCCGTTTTCCAAATAAAATCTCCTATTGGGGAGTTTGTTTTTCGCGGCTGGGCCCTCCCGCGCGACGTCAGGAGGTCCCATATGGATTTTCACCCCGGAACCGTTCCAGGGTGAAAATCCATTTGGAACCCTCTCCCGACGCAAAACGGCTCTGTCGGGGATGGGGAGGGGTGTACCCGAGCTCCCAAAATTGCCGTTTTCCAAATAAAATCTCCTATTGGGGAGCTTGTTTTTCGCGGCTGGGCGCTCCCGCGCGACGTCAGGAGGTTCCAAATGGATTTTCACCCCGGAACCGTTCCAGGGTGAAAATCCATTTGGAACCCTCTCCCGACGCCAAGCGGCTCTGTCGGGGATGATGGGGAGGGGGTTCACCCGAACTCCCAAAATGGCTATTTTCCAAATGACATTTCTTATTAGGGAGCTTGTTTTTCGCGGCTGGGCGCTCCCGCGCAGCGTCGAGAGGTTCCAAATGGATTTTCACCCCAGAATCGTTCCAGGGTGAAAATCCATCTGGAGCCCCCTCCCGACGCAAAACGGCTCTGTCGGGGATGGGGGGGGTGCACCCGAGCTCCCAAAATGGCAATCTTCCAAATGAAATATCTTATTGGGGGCGCGTGTTTTTCGCGGCTGGGCCCTCCCGCGCAGCGTCGGGAGGTTCCGGATGGATTTTCACCCCGGAAGCGTTCCAGGGTGAAAATCCATCTGGAACCCCCTCCCGACGCAAAACGGCTCTGTCGGGGATGGGGGGGGGGTGCACCCGAGCTCCCAAAATGGCAATTATCCAAATGAAATCTCTTATTGGGGAGCTTGTTTTTCGCGGCTGTGCCCTCCCGCGCAGCGTCGGGAGGTCCCAAATGGATTTTCACTTCGGAACCGTTCCAGGGTGAAGATCCATCGGGAATGCCCTCCAGATGCAAAGTGGCTCTGTCGGGAATGGGGGGGAGGGGTGTACCCGAGCTCCCAACATGGCCATGTTCCAAATGAAATCTCTTATTGGGAAAAAAAAAGAAAGAAACAAAAAAGATTAAAAAATAGGAAAACACAGAAAATGGGCAAAAAAAAAAAAATGTACCCGAGCTCCCAACATGGCCATGTTCCAAATGAAATCTCTTATTGGGGAGCTTGTTTTTCGCGGCTGCGCCCTCCCGCGCAGCGTCGGGAGGTCCCAAATGGATTTTCACCCCGGAACCGTTCCAGGGTGAAAATCCATCCGGAACCCCTGTCCCGACGCAAAACGGCTCTGTCGGGGATGGGGGGGGGTGCACCCGAGCTCCCAAAATGGCAATCTTCCAAATGAAATCTCTTATTGGGGAGCTTGTTTTTCGCGGCTGGGCCCTCCCGCGCAGCGTCAAGAGGTTCCAAATGGATTTTCACCCCGGAACCCTTCCAGGGTGAAAATCCATCTGGAACCCCTCTCCCGACGCAAAAGGCTTACCCGAGCTCCCAAAATGGCAATTTTCCAAATGAAATCTCTTTTTGGGGAGCTTGTTTTTCGCGGCTGGGCCCTCCCGCGCAGCGCCAGGAGGTTCCAGATGGATTTTCACTTCGGAACCGTTCAGAAGTGAAAATCCATCTGGAACCCTCCCCCGACGCCAAACGGCTCTGTCGGGGATGATGGGGGGGGGTGTGCCCGAACTCCCAAAATGGTCATTTTCCAAATGAAATCTCTTATTGGGGAGTTTGTTTTTCGCGGCTGGGCTCTGCCGCGCAGCGTCGGGAGGTCCCAAATCGATTTTCACCCCGGAATCGCTCCAGGGTGAAAATCCATCTGGAACCCCTGTCCCGACGCAAAACGGCTCTGTCGGGGATGGGGGAGGGTGCACCCGAGCTCTCAAAATGGCAATTTCAAATGAAATCTCTTATTGAGGGGGGTTGTCTTTCGCGGCTGGGCCCTCCCGCGCAACGTCAGGAGGTCCCAGATGGATTTTCACCCCAGAACCGTTCCAGGGTGAAAATCCATATATCTGGAACCCCCTCCCGACGCAAAACGGCTCTGTCGGGGATGGGGGGGGGGTGCCCGAGCTCCCAAAATGGCAATCTTCCAAATGAAATATCTTATTGGGGAGCTTGTTTTTCGCGGCTGGGCGCTCCCGCGCAGCGTCGAGAGGTTCCAGATGGATTTTCACCCCGGAACCGTTCCAGGGTGAAAATCCATCTGGAACCCCCTCCCGACGCAAAACGGCTCTGTTGGGGATGGGGGGGGTGTACCCGAGCTCCCAAAATGGCCATGTTCCAAATGAAATTTCTTATTCCCCATATCCTAAGATGGGGTTATTGTTATTACTTGGACGCCTCCTACTGCCTTTTCCTCCTCCACTTTCCTCCTCCCCTCCTCATACTCAGACCTACTCATACTCAGACTTACTCATACTCAGACCTACTCATACTCAGACTTACTCACACTCAGACATACTCATACACAGACTTACTCATACACAGACTTACTCACACCCAGACGTACTCATACACAGACTTACTCATACCAGACTTACTCATACACAGTATTACTCATACCCAGACTTACTCATACCCAGACGTACACATACACAGACTTTCTCATACACAGACCTACTCATACCCAGACTTACTCATACACAGACTTACTCATACACAGACTTACTCATACTCAGGCATACTCATACTCAGACCTACTCATACTCAGACTTACTCAACACACATCAGATTTGGAGGATGTCTCAAGCGGTGCGCTGGTTTCAGCACCCCTAAGGGGAGCCGCCAGGGGTGGTTGCACGGGCTCGTTCGCGGCCATTTTGTGGGGATGTCTCAGGCGGTTTGCTTGTTTCTGGGCCCAACATCCTTCGCTTGGAGAGCAGATTGTGAGGATGTCTCAGGCGGGGCGCTGGTTTCAGCACCCCTAAGGGGAGCCGCCAGGGGTGGTTGCACGGGCTCGTTCGCGGCCATTTTGTGGGGATGTCTCAGGCGGTTTGCTTGTTTCTGGGCTCAACATCCTTCGCTTGGAGAGCAGATTGTGAGGATGTCTCAGGCGGGGCGCTGGTTTCAGCACCCCTAAGGGGAGCCGCCAGGGGTGTTTGCACGGGCTCGTTCGCGGCCATTTTGTGGGGATGTCTCAGGCGGTTTGCTTGTTTCTGGGCTCAACATCCTTCGCTTTCGGAGCAGATTTGGAGGATGTCTCGAGCGAGGCGCTCATTTTCACCCCCGAGGTGGGCCAGATTTTGAGGATGTCTCGATCGGTTTGCTTGTTTTGGTGGCCAGGCTCGTGGGCGCAGATTCTTCTCAGGATGCCACAGGAGGCTCCAACAGGCTCCAGGAGGCCCCAGGAGACCACATGAGGTCCCAGGAGGCATCAGGAGGCCACAGAAAGACTCAAGAGGCCACAGGATGTCCCAAGAGGCTCCAGGAGGCCCCAGGAAGCTCCAGAAGGCCTCAGGAAACCACAGGAGGCCCCAGGAGGCAACAGGAAGCGCCAGGAGGCCTCGGAAGGCAACAGGAGGCCCCGAGAGGCCCCAGGAGCAGGAGGCCTCAGAAGGCAACAGGAGTGGCTCCAATCCCATGTGTTTTACGTATGCTCCTATCGATTGGGCCTCACCTGGAGCACGATTCGGTGATGTTCTACGTATGTTTCTATAGATGGTCCTTCTCCTGTGTACACAATCCTAAATGTTTTACTCATGTTCCTATGTATTGGGCCTCTCCTGGGGCACGAGTCCTTGGTGTTTTATGCGTGTTCCTATAGATTGCCCTTCTCCTGTGGCTCTAATCCGCAATGTTTTATGTACGTCTGTTGCTATAGATTGCACCTCTCCTGGGGCACGAAACCTTCCTAGGAGGCCCCAGGAGGTCCCAAGAGGCTCCTGGAGACCCCAGGAAGCCCCAGTAGGTTTCAGGAGGCCCCAGGAGGCCCCAGGCTCATGCACAGAGACGCGCTCGTACTACTAAGGCTCATTCACACTCCAATCCCACCAGCCCTTTGGGCGTGAGTGGTTTAGAGAGCCAGCTCTGTTCTCAACCCTCCTTCCCCTTCGGGGAGGGGTTTACCCCTCCCCCTACCCCCTCCCCCTGGGCCTGGAGAGGTCCCACCGCGGGTGGTCAGGGGAGTCCTTTTCGACTCCTGGGAGGGCTAAAAAAAACAACACCCCTCACGAGGATTCTGGCCCCGACGGGGGGAGGAAGAAAAAACCCTCTCCTCTTCTTTGAAGCCAGAATCATTGATTTTACTACGGTTTTGGCCCCATGTTGGCCTTCCGAGGGGGCAGCGCTCCTTGAAGCTCCCCTCTTCGTTCAATGCAAAATAATTGATTTTACGAAGGTTTTGGCATCATTTTGCCCTTCTGAGGGGGCAGCGCTCATTAAAGCTCCCCTCTTCTTTGATCGATTTCCTCCAAGATGGCCCCAAGAAGCGCCCAGGAGGCACCAAGAGGCCCCAAGATGGCCCCAAGAGGCCCCCAGGAGGCCCCCAAGAGGCCTCCAAGAGGCCCCCAAGATGCCCCCAAGAGGCCCCCAAGAGGCCCCAAGAGGCTCCCCCGAGGCACCCAAGACGCTCCTGGAAGCCCCTGGGGCCGCCAAGAGGCCCCCAAGACGCCCCAAACGGCCTCCAAGAGGCTCCCAAGAGGCCCGAAGAGGCTCCCCCAAGGCACCCAAGACGCTCCTAGAAGCCCTGGGGCCGCCAAGAGGCCCCCAAGACGCCCCAAAAGGGGACGAGGTGCCCGAACGCCTCACGCCACGAGGAGCCCGAACGACTCACACCAGGACGAGGGGCCCGAACGACTCACACCACGAAGAGCCCGAACGACTCACACCAGAAGGAGGGGCCCGAACGACTCACACCAGGACGAGGCGCCCGAACGACTCACACCACGAGGAGCCCGAACGACTCACACCAGGACGAGGGCCCCGAACGACTCACACCACGAGGAGCCCGAACGACTCACACCAGGAGGAGGGGCCCGAACGACTCACACCAGGACGAGGGGCCCGAACAACTCACACCACGAGAAGCCCGAACGACTCACACCAGGACGAAGAGCCCGAACGACTCACACCACGAAGAGCCCGAACGACTCACACCAGGAAGAAGGGCCCGAACGACTCACACCAGGACGAGAGCTTTCTCTCCCTCCTCCTTCGCCTCGTCCTTCTCCCGCTCCCCCCACAAGGAGGATGTACAAGGAGGCGGGAGGAAGGAGGAACAGGGGAGATATGCGGGGGCAATCGGACACACGCCTGAAAAACACGACTGTCGGCATGCTTCGCAAGAGTTGCTGTTGTGAGATGGGCTGGTGGGGATACGCGAAGCGTAAAGAATTCATTCGCAGTTGGATTGATGTCCAGACCGTCACAACTGAAGCCCGTTAATGTTCGAAAGCTCTTGCGCCTAGACATTCACGGCGGACAGGTCCATGCGAGTAGATGCACATATGGGGAGCTCCACGCAGTGAATAATTGGGGAGCTTGTTTTTCGCGGCTGGGCCCTCCCGCGCAGCGTCGGGAGGTCCCAGATGGATTTTCACCCCGGAACCGTTCCAGGGTGAAAATCCATCTGGATCCCCCTCCCGACGCAAAACGGCTCTGTCGGGGATGGGGGGGGTGTACCCGAGCTCCCAAAATGGCCATCTTCCAAATGAAATCTCTGAATAGGGAGCTTGTTTTTCGCGGCTGGGCCCTCCCGCGCAGCGTCGGGAGGTCCCAGATGGATTTTCACCCCGGAACCGTTCCAGGGTGGAAATCCATCTGGAACCCTCTCCCGACGCAAAACGGCTCTGTCGGGGATGGGGGGGGGGTGTACCCGAGCTCCCCAAATGGCAATTTTCCACATGAAATCTCTTATTGGGGAGCTTGTTTTTCGCGGCTGGGCCCTCCCGCGCAGCGTCAGGAGGTTCCAAATGGATTTTCACCCCGGAACCCAGGGTGAACATCCATCTGGAACCCTCTCCCGACGCCAAACGACTCTCTTGGTGGCTTCTGTGAGGGGCCCAATCAGAGCTTCTGTAAGGAGTCCAGTGAGGGCTTCTGCAAGGAGCCCAGTGGGGGCTTCTGCAAGGAGCCCAGTGAGGGCTTCTGTAAGGAGCCCAGTGAGGGCTTCTGTAAGGAGCCCAGTGAGGAGCCCAGTGAGGGCTTCTGCAAGGAGCCCAGTGAGAGCTTCTGTAAGGAGCCCAGTGAGGGCTTCTGTAAGGAGCCCACTAAGGGCTTCTGTAAGGAGCCCACTAAGGGCTTCTGTAAGGAGCCCACTAAGGGCTTCTGTAAGGAGCCCACTAAGGGCTTCTGTAAGGAGCCCACTAAGGGCCTCTGTAAGGAGCCCACTAAGGGCTTCTGGAAGGAGCCCAATAAGGGCTTTTTACAAGAGCCCAGGAAGGAGCTGAGAGAAGCCTTCTGGGAGGAGCTCAAAATGGGCCCAGATGGGTTTTCACCCCGGAACGGTTCCAGGGTGATACTGGAACCTGAAACGGTCAGTGTCAAGCTTCCAGAATCACCCCGGAACGGTTCCAAGTGATTCCGGAACC
Organism: Prorocentrum cordatum; assembly: GCA_963575745.1. NCBI lineage: Eukaryota > Dinophyceae > Prorocentrales > Prorocentraceae > Prorocentrum > Prorocentrum cordatum. The sequence continues at coordinate 264,382 of CAUYUJ010016589.1, read as the reverse complement.
TGAAACGGTGGATTTTGGTGCGGCAGGAGAGGCCCAATCTATAGCAACAGACGTACATAAAACATTGCGGATTGGAGCCACAGGAGAAGGGGGCAATCTATAGGAACACACGTAAAACACCAAGGACTCGTGCCCCAGGAGAGGCCCTATAGGAGCATAAGTACACAGGAGAAGGATCATCTATAGAAACATACGTATAACATCAAGGATTCGTGCTCCAGGTGAGGCCCAATCTATAGGAGCATACGTAAAACACATGGGATTGGAGCCACTCCTGTTGCCTTATGAGGCCTCCTGCTCCTGGGGCCTCTCGGGGCGTCCTGTTGCCTTCCGCGACCTCCTGGCGCTTCCTCTGGCCTCCTGGGGCCTCCTGTGGCTTCCTGAAGCCTCCCGGAGCTTCCTGGGGCCTCCTAGCGTGAGACAACCCCTGGCGGCTCCCCTTAGGGAAGCGAAAATGAACGCCTCGCTCGAGACATCCTCCAAATCTGCTCCGAAGGCGAAGGATGTCGGGACAGAAAACCAGCAAACCGCTTGAGACATCCCCACAAAACGGTCGCGAACGGGACCGTGAGATAACCCCTGGCGGCTCCCCTTAGGGGAGTGAAAATGAGCGCCTCCCTCGAGACATCCTCCAAATCTGCTCCGAAAGCGAATCATGTTGGGACAGAAAACAGGCAAACCGCCTGAGACATCCCCACAAAACGGCCGCAAACGGGACCGTGAGATAACCCCTGGCGGCTCCCCTTAGGGGGGTGAAAATGAGCGCCTCCCTCGAGACATCCTCCAAATCTGCTCCGAAAGCGAATGATGTTGGGACAGAAAACAAGCAAACCGCCTGAGACATCCCCACAAAACGGCCGCGAACGGGACCGTGAGATAACCCCTGGCGGCTCCCCTCAGGGGGAACTGAAAACAGCGCCCCGCCTGAGAAATCCTCATAATCTGCTCTGGTAGCCAGGGATGTTGGGACAGAAAACAAGCAAACCGCTGGAGGCATCCGCACAAAACGGCCGCGAACGGGGCGTGCGTGAGTCTCACCATGAGTAAGTCTGAGTAGGAGTAGGTCTGAGTATGAGTAGGTCTGAGTTAGAGTAATGTTGTGTGTGAGTAAGTCTGGGTATGAGTAAGCCTGAGTGTGAGTCAGTCTGTGTATGAATAAGTCTGGGCATGAGGAGGAGAGGGGAGGAGAAGGAGAAGAAGAAGAAGGAGGAGAAGCAAGAGACGTCCAAGCACTTACTAACAAGAACCCCTATCCTAGGATATGGGGAAAAATATTGATTTGAAAACAAGCGCCTTTTCATCCGTGAAGGTGTTGGCGGATTTCACGTCGGTGTTGGTCGGCGCTTCAGCGAACACCTCATTTTGACAGCCACTCGCCCTCCACTCTGAAAGTGCGGACATTCGTAAAACATCGTACGAGGCGCGTATCCGTGAGCCACAATTCGAAAACGATTCGCCCTCTATCCGCGTTGCTGATGGCAAGTCGAAGCTTCAGGATCATTTACGGTGGAGGAGTCTGAGGCGCAACGCCCAGTCCGCCCTAACGACAAGTCTAGTGATACGACGACGAGGAAGTGTTACGTTTTTGCTCGCACGAGAGACTGAAGAGGAGGAGGAAGCGTATGGATGTGTTTGCGCAGCACATGACAAGGATAAGGAAATACAAATAGAAGACAATAAGAAGCCGGTGCCTCAAACAACAGTCGCCCGCTACCGCGTGAACGTGAAGACTCAAGCCACGGTCGCCCGCTGTCGCGTGAGTGGGAAGGCTTGCGGCCGCTTCCGCCTGCACTGGCACTATGACCTCGGCTGCCGTCCGCGGTTCCCTGTGAGGCTCGCCTGAGCACGATCAGCCCTCTCGGGTGCGCCGAAGCGGGGGTCAGGCGGAGCGGGATTACGATCAGGAGCTTTTGCTTAGCGTGTCACCGCGGCGGCCCCGGCGACAAGCTATGCCTTGCGAGCGGATAGCTAGCGTGTCGCTCCGCTCCGCGGGGCGGGAAGTCGGCAAAGGTTTTTGACATAGACGCTTGGGGCCAGGGGTGGGATAATGTCCCTCCGAAGCGTGGTGGGCCAGAACCAGAGGAGCGACGGTCTATATCCACACATTCCCAAGCTTAGTGCGTTATGCATGGCCCGAGGCATGTGCGCGAACGAGGGGGGCAAAGGGACGCGTTGAAGGACGAAGGGGACGCCATGAGGGCTGGGAGATATCATGGCCCCGCCCAGGATATCCACACACCCCTAATCCTCATCACCGACTTGGGCACCCCTGATCTTCACCAGATCGAAGAAATCATATCGAATTAGGATGTGCGTCGGATCCGGCTGCCTCAGCACGGGGTCGCAATCGAATCGGATCGGCTGCGCCAAGATGCCCAACAACGCAATGAAATCTGGAATCATCGAGCCGCATCGGAGCATCGGAATATCGGAAAAAAGCGTGATCCACCGCCGCTACTGTGGAAAATTCCCCCCCTTTTCCTCCGGAGCCCAGGGGTCCCCCCCCCTCTGGAAATCCACCCCCCTCCTGCAGGACCCCCCCCCCCCCCCCTGCGGAAGAGGTTTTGCATGCCCCCCCCCGCCCCCCCGACCCCCGACCCCCTCCGGAAAACCGAAGGGGTCACTACCGTTTCGAACCCCTCCCCTCGGGAAAACGGGAGGGGGGGCCACTTCCGGTTCGAATCCTCCCCCCCTTCCCAGAAAACCAGAGAGGTGTCACTACCAGTTTGAAGCCCTGCCCGCCCCCCTCCAAAAAACCAAGGGGGGGTCGCTACGGTTTCGACCCCCCCCCATTCCAGAAAACCGGGGGGGTCACTACCGGTTCGAACCGCTCCCCCGCCCCCACGATCACCGCCGGCAAACGACTCCCGGGCCCCACCGTCCGCGCCATATCCCCCACTGCTGTCCCCAGAACCACTGTCCCCACTGTCCCCGCTGTTCCCACCACCGTCCCCAGTGTCCCCATCAGTGCCCCCACCGCTGTCGCATTGTCCCCACTGTCCCCACCACTGTTCCCACCACGGTTTTGCCCTCCCCATTTTCCTCACGGCCCGAACCACTGTTCCACTGTCCCCACTGTCCCACTGTCCCCGCCGCCGTCCCACTGAGCTGTCCCACTGTTCCACCATTCCACCACTGTCCCCATTGTCCCCACCACTGTCCCCACTGCACTTCTGTCCCATTGTCCTACCGCCGTACTCGACACCGCCCTCACCAATGTCCCCACCACCTGTCCCCACCGCTGTCCCACTGTCCCCACCACATTCCCAGTGTCCACACACCACTGTCCCCACCGCCGCCGTCCCCACCACTATCCCACAGCGCTCACCACTGTCCCACTGTCCCCACTGTTCCCACCACTGTCCCCGCTGTCCCCACCAGTGCCCCCACCAATATCTCACTGCCCCCACTCTCCCCGCCATTTTCCCACCACGGTCCAACTCTCGCCACTTTCCCCATGGTCCCCACCACTGCCCCGCTGTCCCGGCTGTCCCCACCACTGTCCCATTGTCCCCGCCGCTGCCCCACTGCGCTGTCCCATCGTCCCCACTGTCCCCGCCGCTGTCCCAGTGTCCCCAATGTCCCCACCACTGTCCCACTGTACTACTGTCCCACTACCGTCCTCACCACCGCCTTCACCACTGCCCCCACCGCTATATTTCCCACCGCTGTCCCACTGTCCCCACCACCGTCCCGCTGCCCCCTCGCCACTGTCCCCGCCACGACCGCCCCCGCCGCTGTCTCACTGCCTCCGCGCTGCTGTCCCCGCCGCCGCCGTTCACGCTGCTGTCCAAGAAACCCCCACCATTGTTCAACTGTCCCGCGGAGAGGGAATCGCTTGCCAGCGGCGAGGGGGGGGGGGTCGAACCAGGAACGGCCCCCCCCCCCCTCCGATTTTCGGAAGGGGGGGGGCTCGAACCGGCAGGGGCCCCACCCCATTCCATGATGGATTGGGGTTGGGTGTGTCTTTCGGGGGCAATCTCTGTTTCTCTTTTCAGGCCCAAAACTCTGCCGAAGGTCTGATTCATGTCTGCGCTGAAACTCTGATTCAAGTCTGGCCCTCAGCACCAACTCCGATTCCGGTCTGACTGGCACTCTGATTTAATCATGGCCCTAAGGCCCAAGTCTGGTTTAGGTCTGACTGGGAACTTTAACGTACGTATGATTATGGTTCGGTTTGGGCCCGCCGAAACCAATGTCGCAGCGTCGGCCGAGAACGCTGCCGAGTCGGCCGCGCGCGCGTGCGTTTTCAAGAACAACAGAAGGAATGCGTAAGCAAAGCGGCAAGTCATGGCTGGGGGCCCAGCCACCAGCTGCCACGCACTGCGAACTGGGCCCGCCTGCGCACGCCGCCCCGCAGCAACGCTCAGGCTAAGGCCTGCGCGGGGGGAGCGGGGCAGCGCCCCCCGCCTGCGCGGCCCTGCCCAAAGCTGCTCAACGGCAGTTGGGGCGAAAAAAAGCTCACCCGAGGCTCGCTCCTCAGTCCGGCCGGCTGCCGCGCCACGACAGGATGCGCATCGCAGTGGCCACCCCAATCCCCGCCGCCCGCTCGGGACAGGTCGGGGGCAGGGCGCGCAGAGGAGAAGCGCCGCACTTTTCGGAAGGCTCGGCGGCGCGGGAGGTGCTCTGGCGCCCAGAACGATGACGGGAACGAAAGGCAAGGGTAGGAACGATCGCGGAAACGAAGGCGGAGGCGAGGGCAGGAACTCAGGTGGGAATGGGGGCGGGCGCGACGGGCGAGAACGAAACGAGAACGAAGGCAATCATGAGGGCGAGATCGAGGGCGGGAGCGAGGGTGAGAACGAGGACGGGAACAAAGACGGGGACGAAGGCGGGAACAAGGGCGGGAACGAGGGTAGGAGCGAGGGCGAGAAAGAGGGCGAGAACGAGGGCGGGAACGAGGGCGGGAACGAGGGCGGGAGCGAGGGCGGGAACAAGGGCGAGAACAAGGGCGCGAGAGACGGCGGGAACGACGACGGGAGCGACGGCGGGAGCGAAGGCGAAAACGAGGGAGAGAACGAAGGCGAGAACGAGGGCGAGAACGGCGTGAACGAGGGCGAGAACGGGGGCGGGAACGAAGGCGGGAACGAAGGCGGGAACGAGGGCGAGAACCAAAGCAAAAACGAGGGAGAGAACGAGAGCGGGAACGAGGGCGGGGGCGAGGGCGGGAACGAGGGCGGGAGTGACGGCGGGAACGAGGGCGGGGGGCCGCCTCTTGGCGCCTCCGGGATTCCTCCGGGCTCCTCAGGAATTCCCCGGGCGCCTCCGGGGAACCTCCGGGGAAACTCCGGGGAACCTCCGGGGAACCTCCGGGGAACCTCCGGGGAACCTGCGGGGAACCTCTGGGAGGTCTGTTTGAGTCTGTTTGAGGTCTGTTTGTGGTTTGTTTAAACTCTGTTCGAGGTATGTTTGAAATCTGTTTTGGGCCAAACTCTGATTAAGGTCTGTTTGAGGTCTGTTTAAGGTCCGTTTGAAGTCTGTTTGAGGTTTTGCCGGAACTCTGATTCAAGTCTGATTTCCCCACGCGGCCCTTGGGTTCCCCAGGCGGGAACGGGCGGCCCCGGAACGAGGGCGAAAACGCAGGGGAGAACGAGGGCGGGAACGAGGGCGGTACCGAAGGCGAGAAAAAGGGCGGGAACGAAGGCGGAAACGAAGGCGGGAACGAAGGCGGAAACGAGGGCGAGAACGAGGGCGGGAACGAGGGCGGGAACGAGGGCGGGAGCGAGGGCGAGAACGAAGGCGAGAACGAGGGCGGGAACGATGGCGGGAACGAGGGCGGAAACGACGACGGGAGCGACGGCGGGAACGAGGGCGGGATCAATGGCGGGAGCGAAGACGAAAACGAAGGTTGGAACGAGGGCGGGAACGACGGTGAGAGCAAGGACGGGATCGAAGGCGACAGTTTAGGCTGAAATTAAAATGGTCTCGAGCGGGGGCGAGGGCGGGCGCGGGGGCGAGGGCGGAGACGAGGTCGGGCGCGGGGCCTGGAGCGAGGGGGGGCGAAGGCGAGAACGAGGGCGGGACACTGAGGCCGAGGGGCGAAGACTGACGCTCGATACGGAGGAGGGGGAGGGGGGGGACGAGGAGGACGAGGAGGAGGAACAAGAGGACGAAGGGAGGAATGGGGGCCGAGGGCAGAGGAGGGACAGCACGTGGAGGGCGACAGCGACCGAGGAAGGAGGAAATGGGACTGGGGAGGCCAAGGGGGGAGGAAGAGGAGGAGGGAAGGTGGAGGATAAGGGAGGGGATGAGGGGAGGAGGGAGGAGATAAACTGAAGAGGAGGGGAGGGGGGAAGGGGGGAAGAGGGAGGCGAACGGGAGAGGGAAAGGGAGGGAGAGGGGAGCGGAGGAAGGAGGGAGGGGATAAACGAGGTAGGAAAGAGAGCGAGGGGAGGAGGGGGGATGGGCAAGGAGAGAGGAAACGTTATAAGATGGGGGGGAAGGAGGGCCTCGCCACAGGATGGGGGGATTCCCCCGATCCTGCGGCGAGGCCCTCCTTCGTTTACAGGAGAACAAACGCACTTGCACAGCGCGCCGCGCGCCCTCCACCCGGGACTGCCAGAACTCTTATGGTACTCTGATTCAACTCTGTTTTGGCTCTGGCCTGAAACTCTGATTCATCTCTGGTTTGGCTGAAAATCTGATATGGCTCTGGTCTGGAACTCTGATTCAACTCTGATTCAGCTCTGGCTGGGGACAGAGCCGAACCAGAGTGAAATCAGAGTTCAGACCAACATTAGATCAGAATTTCAAACAAATCAAGGATGAAACAGAGTTCCGGGCCAGAGTTGAATCGGAGTTGAATCAGAATATGATTAGAGCTCTTTGAGGTTAGCTTTTGAGGCTGGTTTGCCTCCGAAAGACACACTCAAGACTGGGGGGAGGGCTTCGAACCGGTAGTGACCCCCCCCGGTTTTCGAGGGGGGGGACGGGTTGGGAACCCCCAGTGACCCACCCCCCAGTTTTCCGCCAGCAGCGGTAGAACACGCTCTTTCGAATATCGGAATCGAGCCGGATCGGTGGGCTGGAAACGATATCATCGAATCAGGCCGATCGGGTCGGTCGAAATAGACGACCTGGTCCTGGGCGAGAGCACAGACCTCTTAAAGATCCTTTGCAGATCCAGACCGTGCGGTAGGCACTGAGTGGAGAATCCTCAGGTCCCTTCGACTTCTCTGTATGACATTTGGCGCACTGTGAGATAGTTATTTGTTCAGGGGCTCAGGGCCTGGGGAGTTCTGGGCGCTCCCGGGTGGCCTGCATGCCTTCTTTTCAGGCGCCTCGGGAGCGTTCGGCTGGGATTCCACGCTTCCAGTAAGTCGCCATCCTTCGGACGTCCATTCCCCGTGAATCCTTCGATCGTCCGCTTATTTTCGCAAGATGCCCCGAGATGCTCCTGGATGGTCCTCGCCGCAGAAACAATGCACACGTCCGAGAGCGATGCCAAGACACTCCCAGCATGGCCCGGAGTGGACCGAAAAAGACCTCTTAAGAGCAATTCCGGAGGCCCTTGGGGCCAGCCGGGAGCCCCTCTGGAGGCCACCTGGGCCGCATGGGAGGCCCTGGGGGCCAACATGGTCAAACTCGCTGGTGTTCCAGTATGGTTTTAGCACTTCGCTGCCCCGATACGCAACACGCAACACGCAGCGTATTGATACGGAGCTCAACTCGTAGACTGGGAACGTAAGTCTGACGCGATACGTTCGCCAATGAGTGGGCCAATACGTTGAGCCAACATGCGACGTATTGGCACTGACGGTTTGAGCACGGCACGCGTTGCGTAATCAACCAAAAAGAGCGTCATTATCGCCTCCACGGTCTGAGGAGCGCCCAAGACGACCCAAGGGGCCCCCGAGATCGCTCGGCCCCGCGAGGGGGCTAAGAGGCCCCCCCACACGGCCCCAAGAGGGTGAACGGCGACCCTCAAGAACGCCAGCCCTCGGCAGGGGACGCGGCAACCCCCACAGGCTCTGATGGGGGTGCGCGAACTGACACTCGGAGCCGTGAGACCCAAGAGGCCCATCGGGAGACCCCCAAGAGGATTTTCCCCCCCCGTCAAGCAATGCTGGCGAAGAGCCAGTCGCAGATCGAGTCGGCCCTGTCGTTCTATGTTTCAAGAGGCCTGCCACGACACCCCACGAGGCATCCAAGAGGCCCCAGGCCCACAACCCCAGACCCCCTCGAGTCAGGAAAAAATCGCGATGGGATTTTTTCCAATATTTTCGGCCTCGGGGGGCCCCTACCAGGCCTCGGGACCGTCAAAAAACAACTCAGGACGACAAGCCGGTCCCGGGGACTGGGTCCAGACCTTTTGGGGTCGACGTCGTGAACAAATCATGACGCCGGGGGTCTGGGACAAAGGCGTGGTGGGGTGCTGCGCGGAAGGCCACCCGGTGCTTGAGCTCCTTTCAGGGCTCTGGGCTCGCAGGGCGGTGGCAAGCTACCGGCCGTCCGACTGTGGCCTGCCCTTGTGGCAGAAGGCAACCAAATCGGCCTATTCCATCGGGCGGGGTCATCGTGAAGCAGCAACCCAGGCGATCCACACCCCGTCGTGAAGCGACAAAAACCGCCCAAAAGAGGGAACCGCCCTGGCGCCCCCCACAGCCATTCGGAGCCATTATGGGATACCGCATGACAGAAGCCCACAAAAGGAGGAAGAGGGGCATTCTGGGGCAGAGGGTGATGGCGCCACAGGGACACAACCCACTTTCGCCACCAAGTATCCGGGGTCAAGACGTTGCAGGACGCCGGCCAGGAGGAGCAGGGAGAGGGATAGGAGGAGGAGGAGGAGGAGGAGGAGGAGGAGGAGGAGGAGGAGGAGGAGGAGGAGGAGGAGGAGGAGGAGGAGGAAAGAGGAGGAACAGGAGGTTTTTGACTGGAGGAGCGCGAGAGCGCGGGGGAGGGAAACAAGAGGCTCCGACCAGCTGGGTTGAGGGGCCTGAACACCGAGGCGTCAGAGCGATCTCCTTGCGCTGACACGCCCTTCGGTGGTTCGCGCTCTCTGTTGGGAAATTTTGCCCATCAGAAGCGCCGCAATATCAGATCGTCCACGGTCAGTGATTTGCTCCCCTCGGGCGACCTTGCAGGAGCTGCCTTGCCCCTCTCAAAACTCGAACAACAGAGTAGTGTCCACAAGCTGCGCAAAAAAACACTCCCCCCTGGATCCTGTGGGAGAGGTGGATTTCAATCCCATTCAACGCCGAGGGGGGGCGGTCGCAACTTTGCCAGGGCACGGGGTCCGAAGATAATCAAAACAAAATGTCCTCCCAGTGGTCCGTCGCACTGCCAGCATTGCCAGAAAGGTATGTGATGGTTCGTAATCTGATGCTCGGACTCCATCAACGCTTTGTTAAGCTTAAGAGCACTTCTGACCACCGCGGGGACCCTGGGCCTCGCCACCAAGACCCTGGGCGGTGGCGGGTTCCGAAAACGAGCCGAATCCAGCATGACGGCGACAAGGTGCCTCCGAACCCTGAACGCCACAGCTTGGACAAGGCCCGCGCCCGCGATCTGAGCGTAGGGGAGCTGCACCTCCTCCGCCGTGCGGCCAGCGAGCTCATCGACCTGCTTATTCGCATGCCAGCGCACAAGAGAAAACCGTTTCAGCTGGGCTTTCTTAGCGGACAACTGGGAATCAACCCAACAAATTTCAACCCGAACACCAGCGCAGTCTTTGAGCACTTGTTCGGCCGCAAGGCAATCCGCACGATGGGATTCAGGCATAACCCGTCGACGGAGCTTGCTGAAATTTCTTAGAAAACACGCGCTATCAGTAATATAATGGCGGGTGGCAGAAACGGGGTAGGCTGCCGTCGCCTGGAGGAAGACAAAGAAGGCACGGAGCTCACCGCCTCAGCAGCGGGTCCGAAGAATGACCCCCCCCCGCCCCCGCTGGCATCGCCAGCTCAGGACAAGGAACATCCCCACGAGGAGAGGTCGAGGTCCAGAGGGGGGGGTTCGTCGAGGGGGGATCTAATTGGATCCAGTCTGTTGTGATTCAGCCACGATGCCAAAAGCAAGGTCGGTTCTGGCATTCTCCCTTAGCACCAGCAATTAAAGCCTGCGGGGCACAGTGCTCGAACTTTAGGTTCCGAGGGCATTCCCAGTGAGCATGCTTCGGGGTCTCGGGGGCTTGCTTACATCGGGGACAGAAAGGCTCGACCTCGGGATGTATCTCACGCACCCGCGGAGGTGGCCAGATGTCGCCTGTCGCAATTGCCTGGAGGGCCCCGAAAGACGCGCAATCCCCATCATTGCGGAGCCCCCTAAGAAACCTTCTGAGGGAGCCCATGTGCGGGACCCCCCTCTCCAGGCCAACGCCTAAACATTCGTTGCCAGCGGCCCGCCACATGGACCGCTGGATCGAGCGCGAGAAAAAGATCTCAACTCAGAAAAGTCCAGGTCCCTGACCGTGCGTTTCTCAGCCGGGGCAAACCACTCGACGTTGCCGGGGCTGCGCCAGTGCCAGTGCCCTAGAGGCCCCCAGTCATAGCGCAGCAGGGGGCGGACAGTGGCGGAGCACATGCCCCTCACGTGGAATTAGAGGTTGGACGGCTTCCTGCCCTTGAGGTCGGCGACCACCCTGTTCCACGCGCGCGTGATGAGCTCTCTGTTGGTGTCAGAAGTCGCCAGGCACATGAACCACCAATTGATGACGTCCCTTGCCGTTGTGATGGCTGGATCCTAGTGCATCATGTCCAACTGAAACTGAGTGGTCAGCGACCTCTGCGTAGTGGTGCGTTTCAGGAAACCTCCCAATGCACGCCGCCATTGCAGCAGCAAGGTAGGTGGAGCACCGTGAACTTTGCCAGCGTGGGAATACCACGGCGTGGCAGCTGTGGTCGCCAAACGCGGGAACTGTTGGCAATCTTGGTGAACCTGAGCCGCGCCTTCTGAACTCTCTTGTTGCGCCGAACCTTGCCTCCGCGAGCGCGCCCTCGATCGATGCCAAGATCCACGGCCGCCTCCTTGAACGGGGCCTTGAGGCCGAAAGCCTTCAGCTTGGACTCAAGCAAAAAGCCCGCCGCCTTGCTGGAAATGAGGATGACGGGCGCGGGCGAGATGGCGAGGTCCAGCTTCGCGCGCAATTGCGATGACCATTTCAAAACACCAACGGGCTGCTTGACCGCAAACTTTTCTGGTCAACTATTCTCGTATTCAAATCGCCCACCCATGACTTGACTGTAACCGATATGAAGGAACTGCACATTCTCTCCAGCGCGCGATAAAGAACACATCTGGAACGCTCCACTGCAGAACGCAAAATTGCGCATTGCGGCTGAAAATGACACGAGGAATTCCCCGAGTTCTTGAGGATGCGGGGGGCGAAACATTGCTGCATGGCGGGGGCCAGGGCGCGCGGGGAAAAGTCGAGATCGTTCGCCGCGTCCATGGGGCGCAGCCGGTCCAGGGAATCGCAAAAGGCCTTGAGGCCCCAAAGGACTTCCAAGTGAATGAGATCCTAGAGCGGCAAAGCCTTCACCGCCACGCCCCCATAATTGCAAATGGGAACTGCGCGTGATGAGGAGGGGGGCCTGCAACTACACCGCCCCAATGGCCTGCAGCCTTCTCGCACCATTCACGATCCAGCGGGCTGCGGATAGCTCCCCAAACACGAAACAACAGAGCCGCGATGCCAGTGGCGCGATCGTCATCCGTCGACTTAGGCAAAAGACTGATAAAGACCGTCAGAAGCTGCCGAGGCCATGGAACTCGCTGCTCCACTTGGTGGTACAAAGTAATAAGATCCTGGGGCCCATCATCAGGACGCCGGCGCAGGTCGTTGACGATGAGAGCTTCGCATCCTCTACCTTTCTTAGGAGAGATACTCATGAGGGTCCTCCTGAGAGACTCCACCGCGATGGGTTCTACGTCGGAGTCATTTGCCTCACTCTGCACGCGGTGGTAGGCGTCGACGACTCTGGCTGGGACAAAACGAAGACTCGCCCGTTGCTGCTGCCGTTGCTGCTGTCACCATTCCATGTTTACCTTCCGTCGAAGACGTCGAAAGAATCCATGAATCAAGACCTCTGCGCGCTGCCGTTGCGGAGAAAAACGCGCTGCGCACGTGCTACATTGTCCTCGACAGTTCGCAGAATTCTCTTCCTCTGCGCGAGATCGCAATCCTGTGCGTTGTGAAAGATACCAGATACCACTCCGCTTACGCCGAGAAGAGGCTGGGAGGGGAAGAGCAGTAGACTTACGTCTAGTGGCAATCATCCCCCTAACGCGTGCAACTATCACCCGCTCTCTCCTTCCATCCCCATCCGCTCGGAGCAGCCCCCGAGGATGAGAAGAAAATTGGGTCCACCATTTGGCTACTGGGCGGGTCTGTATATGAAAACCCTTATCCCCCTTGATGGGCGCGATGCGAAACGGTCTCGCCCTTGCGCGTCCTCTGTGATACCGGCTCTTCTCCATGGGGACGTTGTGGCCCTGGATGTAGAACTCCTCAAGGTTGGCGACCCGCTCGGCGCACTGGTTCCCCAAGTCGGCGACGGCCTCGGGGTCGACCTCGGAAACCAGAGATTCCCTTATAAATGTCGCAGGCTGCACCTGGCACTGGGGGGGCCTCCCCCCCCTCATCGCCGGCCGAAAATTATTCTTCCAAGTCAGCGAAGACCAGGCGCGGAAGGGGCAGGCCTGGGGCTCGCGGCCCGAAGGTGGCCCCCGCTTCCTTCTTGGCCCGACGCAGAGCTTCGCCTCGAGACTTGCGTTTTTTCAATGTTGGCCCTAGGCCTCTTGCTGGCTGGGTCAGGCTTCCTGGGCGGTAGCGGCCGATGAGCGAAAGCGGCGGGCAGGGAATGCGAGAGAGCCAAGGCCAGTTCAGCCCTTGCTTTGATCTTGATGACAAGCCCGTGGCGCGCCTTGCCCACCACTGCTTTCCTGGCCGCGATAACATTAGCGCCCGCAGTGATAGGTGAGACCATCAGCCTCGCGCGCGGGGGAATAATGCCATGGTCGATCATGGAACCTGAACCCAGCGCACAAGTATAATGGACACCAGTGGGAACGACAGGGGCCCCGCCGATCATGGCGGGCCAGCCTGACTCCATGAGCTTCGAAGGTGTCGCATTCCAATCTCTAAATATATCCCAGGAGATGTCTAAGCTCTGGATGGAACTGCCAAGAAGAGCTAGCTTCTGGAGAGTGGCCCTCGTGAGTCCAATGGAAGTCGCCAAATATACTGCCACCAAAAATATGGTAGTGCAATTGATGCGCCAGACGATGGTGGCGAAATCCAAGCAATCCAGGTTCCCCTTCGTTTGGGCCATGCCCCTCATGCCGACCTGCTGTGCTTGGTTCGAAGCCAGGTGCCGAAATGGGGCAGCGGTAAGACTTCTGCGCAAGCCGACAACGGCCCCGCCAGACTTCCTTGCCGAGGCCGCGTGGCGCGACGGCGTGCAGATCGCTGAGCATCCACTCTTCTTCCAATGCCGCAGAAGCTCGTCCGCGCCATCCTCGTCAGTGCGAGTCCCCATCAACATCGCGCCGTCACGCTTAAGTTCCTCGACAAGGCCTCGCGCCGCAGGCCCCCGCGTTGAAAGATTTCGCGCGTGGATGGTCCGCTCTTCTCAGCGACAGGGTGAATACAGCCAACAAATGGTACTTCGTTGGGCTTCGAAGCTTGGAACAGATCGTTGAAGTCTGGGAATCTCTCCCCGCCGCAAGTGGGCGCGGCCACTTCGCCGGCAGAGCCGTTGACTTGGCCGCGTACCTCTGTAGACGAAGCAGAATCGCCGTCTGCGTAGCTCGTGCATGCCGTCGCCCAAGAAGACCCAGACGTCGGGGCCCCCACCCCTCCGGCGATTCTGCCGCGCGGGGTCGCTGAATCGAGGGCCGTCTCAGCCGTTGCAGGCTCCCGCGGGTCGGCGCAGGACGCGCGCCGCGGGGCCGTCTCAGCCTTCTCTGGGGGGGGGCTGCAGGACCCAGTCGTCGCGCGCGCAAGTATAGCCGGTGTAGATGGACGGCCGCAGGCATCTTCCTTGGAATCGCCGCGGCCAGTCTGTTAAGGCCCAGCAAGACGACCGGCGTGCTGACCCCCCCCCATTCGCGACAAGAGGTGCGTCGCGCATTCGTCGCCCGTGCGCCGCCCGTGCGTCGGCCGCCGAAAAGGCCAGCCGTTCTCTCGAACGCGAGCGTCGCCCTCGCAAGGGGGCAATTTGGCGAGTGCGTCGCCGGCGCGGCGGGCACCCGCGGGGCGGATCGCACGCGCGTCGCCCGCTCCACAGCCGCTGAAAAGGCCGGTCGCCTTCGGGGAAAAGAAAGTCGCCCACGCTGCGGCCCTCTTGGCGAGAAGCAGGCGGCCGCTGGGCTACCTCGGCAGATCAGCAAATCCCTCTAACATGACAAATGCCGCGACGCTGCTGAACGCGCCCCAGCGCCAGGCCAGCAGGTCCCCGCAGCCGCCGCCACAGCCACCGCGACCGCCGCCAACGTCAATACTACCACCGCCACGATCACCACAAACGGACGCGACCGCAACCAGACCCACCGCGACGATTACGACCAACACCATTTACCGCCATCACCACCACCACGACCACCACGCTTCTCGCGACCACCACAACGACCGACACCAGCACGATCACCGACGTGACCACCACCAGCCCGCCCACCGCCAGCGGCGCGACCACCGCCAGCGCGACCAAGGCGACGAACGCGACCACGACCATGATCACCAACATGACCATTCTAGAAGCACCCGCCCACTCTGCCTCCCCCCCCCCCCTTCCCCTGCCGGGCCGCCCTGGCCGCCGCGCCCGCCTCGCGCCCCTGCCCGCCCCTCAGCCCTGCCCCCTCGTGATCTCCCGCTTCCACCGCCGGCGGCGGGGCCATTCGCAGAAGGCGGGGGCGCCGCTCGCAGCGACGCGCCGCGGCCGCGGAAGGGGGGCCGCAGGAGAAAAAGAGAATGAAGAGGGACACGGGGGGGCAAGGGGGGGGGGGGGGGGGAGACGAGAGAGGGTGGCGGAGGGACAGACAGAGGGAGGCCGAGAGAAAGGAGGAGGAGAAGGGGAGGGGAGAGGGAGACGAGGCAGGAGGGAGGGCGAAGGAGGAGGAAAGACGAGAGAGGAGGGACGACGAGGAAGGAAAAGGGAAGGGACAGGGGCAAGCACCGCCCTTCCTGGCGCAATGGAGGACACAGCCGCCGCCACTTGTGAACAGCGCAAGCACGGCGGGCCGTTGCGCATTGCTGTTCGGAGACATGCTAGGGGCCCGCAAAGTCGCGACTGCGTCGCGCATGCGTCGCGCGCGCGTCGCGCGTGCGTCGCGCGTGCGTCGCGCGTGCGTCGCGCGTGCGTCGCGCTTGCTTCGCGCGCGTGGCGCGTGCGTCGCGCGGGTCGTTCGCGCGTCGCGCGCTGGCGGGGGTGCGTCGCGCGCAGGTCGGGGTGCGTCGCGCGCGCGTCGCGAGAGCGTCGCTCGGGTCGTTCGCGCGGGAATCGCTCGAAGGGCGCCGTGGATTTCTGACGGCGTGTGAACAGCGCGGCCGGCTGGCGAAACAATCTGGGGATGCGCGCGACAATCTAGAAGTAGCGAGACACGCGCGTGAGAACTACGAACGCGAGGAACCCAATATGCGACATGGAGACGCAGCGCGTGCGCACTAATCCATTTCAAGCGCGCGCCCCGTCAGGATTTGAACGTCGTTTCGTCGCTGCAGCAATTTGGCGACGTCTCGCCCGCCGATGCGTTCGGGGGAATAGAGGGCGTGAGGCGGGGGAAGGGCGGGCGGAAAAGGGGGCGGACGGGCGAGGGGGCGCGCGGGGGCGGCGCAGCGGCGGCGGGAGCGATGGGCGGCAATCGAGGGGGGGCGGCGGGAGCGAGGAGGGCGAGATGGAAGTGCCAGGAGGGTGGAAGGACAACGGGGGGCGAGTAGGGAGGGGGACAGGGCGGCAGCCTGGCACCAAAGAACGGAATACAGATTTCGCACACGGAACAAAACGCGCAGCGCGTTGGACGAGGGGAAGAGGAAGGGAAAGGGGGGGGCATGAGGATTGGCGCGAAACGACATGGGGGTTCGGGGCGCGATGCGACGGGGCGAAATGGCGCCGCGTCGCGCGGCGCGACGTCACCCCCGCCGTGGCGCGACGCGCGCAGCCCCCAATCAACGCGAGGCGTCTTCGTCCTCAGCAACGGCTGGCGCCCCCGAAAATGCGCACTCGCAAACCCTCTTGCGCCGAATTGGAAACAGAACGCGTTGGTGGACCGTCAAACTAGAGTGCGCCGCGACCACCAACATGGCTGCTGGTGCACAGGCGCCGGAAACCTATACATCGCCAAAGAAATTCGGAAGTCGCGCCACATGTCGCCCACGCACTCTGGGAGGCCGGGATTCGGGGCAGAGACGCGCGCCAGGGCCGGCGCACGGGCGACGCTCGGGCGACGAACTGAACGAAACTTAGGGGGGGGTCGCATGACTGGGCCTTAACAGGCCAGTCATCCCGACGCGTAGTCCAGCAGATCCGATACTTGAGCAAACCGCCAATGTGGAAGAGAAGCCGCAATCATTGCCCGAACAAAGAGACGGCGGGGAGCTCTGCACACTCGCATATTTAGCACCCCTGGTCCGCATGTCTTCCTGGAGAGGAGGAGGCCGGGGTGGCCGGCCATTCCCGAGAGGAGCTGGAACTGCCCGCGCGGTAGCCGCGGCTTGTCATCGGGCGCTGCCGCACCTGAGGATCCAGCGGGCCCTTTGCCCCCATCAGGGTTGAGACAGGCTCGGATCTGCGCTTCTTCCCGTAGAGGACCTCCACGCGCTTCTTGCGTTCCTCTCGCTGAGCGCCAGCTTTGCACGTGGCCTGCTTGAACAGGTTCTCGAGTGCAGCCGGCATCTGAGAAGCCGCTACGGTCCTCCTCCTCTCCTGCACCTGAATATCATTGTCGTCGATGTCGTAGGACTCCTTGATCTGACCCAGATCCATGATGAAATCTTTACAAATGATGATAGGACCCAAATCCACGTTGCCCGCCACCAGGTGACGCAGACAGACTTCGGGCTTGACTGGTTCTGGTCGCCCTCCGTGAAACTTCTTGATCTCCTCGAGGGCGCCCCGGTCCTTGTCGGCTGTCTGGAGCTCATTCTCAACGTGCTTGACCTTGGCAGTGAGGTCATCGACGTCCTTTCGCCACCTCTGGAGCTTGCCATACTCGTAGCTGAGCTAGCTGCTTCTTCAGCTGGTGCTGCTTCTTCCCGGCCTGGGCGAGGCGCTGGCGGGCGCTGGTCGCTGACCCCGCTGGGGGTCTCGCAGCAGGCGCTGCGTAGAGAGGGGGGCCCTCGCCATCCCCTGCTTCTTGTGCCAAGCGCTGCAATGCCTGGGCCTTATCGGGGGCGATCGACGGGGAGGGGGCCAGGTGGCAGTGGTGGAAGGCCTGGGCCAGACTGGCATGGGCCCGTGCCACCCCCTCCCCCTTTGACATCACTGCCCTTCCTGCCGCCCTTCCCCTTCGCGTCGGATTCACCCTTGGACGGCAGCCCTCCGCCGAGATCAGATTCTGGCGGATGTGTTCCCAAGCGTGCACCGCGGCGCTTGCAGTGCAAGGCGTCCTTGGGATTCTTTCTGCAGCCGCAATGATTGCACTGTTGGCGACTGTGCGCCATCCGTCACTCCAGCTCTCTGGGACTGCCACTCCTCCAGCTTGGCCCTCAGTGAAGGCGGCGCGAGCCACCCCGTCGCCTCTGACGCCGGGGCGGCGCAGCAGCACTGCCCCAATGAGCAGGAGACATGGCGCCAACAATCTGAGGAAAGGAATCGTGGTGCATGACCCTCCAAGAAGGTGAGGGCTGAGATCCCTCAAACTGAAACTGTCTGGGAAAGC